>BRZM01002652.1:35833-65364 GCA_033238685.1 Lates japonicus | reverse complement strand
TTTCCAGTGATGATGACAGCGAGCTTCAACTGTTAGTTATTTCGGTCGTGCCACATTGATAGCATTCAGGTGCCCATCAGTCACACACAGCAGCACATTGCAGCAGTCACGCAACAGTCCTCAATAATCATATATATATATATATATATATATATATATATATATATATATATATATATTATTGGGGACTGTTGCATTGACTATACAAACACGTGTCTTTATGTTGTGTGACTGATGAATGCCTGAGATGCAGATATCAGTGTGAAAGCATTAGGGAGTGTCTCTGTGAGTTGAAGGCTAAAGCTGCCGCAGATGCGTCATCGCTGGAGTGTTCAGTGAAAACAAAACTCAAGATGTGGTTTTATAAGTCAACAACCTTCAGCCAACAGCTATGTGTGCTCTGAGCTTTCAGGGTAAAGTATCACAGGGAGCCGATGCTGCGAATGTAAACTGTGAAAGGTGAGGGGGATATTTCACGTGACGGCAATTTAGAAGTTTCCTGAGCTGTGATTTTATCTTTACTTCTCTTGCTCTGATAAGCTAGCAAATGAACTGACACTTGACCTTGGTTCACACCGACTTTACCATGTCGGTTACTGTTAAGATAATTCAGGTTAGTTACATCTTGAGTCTGGAAGCCATAGTTCTGATCATTTCTGTCAGTTATAATAAGCGTGTACACACCAAAGACGGTGCAGAAATCATGAAACATGAAGAAATTGATAAAAAAAGAGCAAACTTTATTATTTATATTTATTTTGAAGTCAAACCAAAAGTAAGAACACCTGAAATGTCCAGACAAACTGGATGCATCCACAGATATTTTGATTATTAAACCATATTAGACACGGACAATGGACAATTTGGTAATAGTCTGTTTTTTTTCCCAAATATGTTTAAATCGGCTGCATACTTTGTAAAAAATGCAAACAGCAAATGAAACCCCACTACCACACCTGTCAGATGATCGCAGTTATCATAGTTTACCAAAAAGCATGACCACTTTTGCAGCCATTTTCGTATGCACACCATAAATATCCTTGAAGTAAGACTTGCCAAAGTTGGCACCATCATCCCCTTTTGTATGATTTCTTATGAATTGTCTTGTTGAGGTGGCAGGCTGTTAGTATGTGGCTCCTCAGAAACAGCAGAAACACTTTTGCCTCTTGACTACGAAAATTCGTACGGGCCAGTTTGTTTCAAGTGTACTGCCACCGTAACTTGGGGTTTGTTTCAAACCTGTCTCTTGACCCTTTAAATGCCTTTTTGCCCCCAGATGTCAGAAACTTGTTGAGTACTGCATTATTTTTTTTACACAAAACTACAAAAATATAACAATTTGTCCAACTTTTAAGCATCCAACCTGACGTTCTCCTCTTATATAAGCTCCTCTACAGTCAGAAACAAACACCAATCCTTTGGATGTTACGTGTACCTCATTTAGAAATTAGCAAAAGAGAGTTGCCAAAGGTTACAGCATAGCAGAAGCATCTTATCTTTATTGTATAACCTTCCTATTAGACTCCTGCAGATCTGATTGGAATTCAATGAGGGTATACTGCATGTCAGATCAGAAATGCCACACCTTATCTGCCGGCTTCATCGTCACGCATCTGATATCAACAAGAGACCGTCTGTCTGTCAAAGCTTCATTCTTTGCATTCCACCCTGTGCATGTGTTTGTCTGCTACAGCCAGTGGCGACGCTGCAGATATTCCTATATTAACAGCTCGGAGCAGCGCTACTTGTGACTGCTGTTATCGTCCGTTTGCATCTTCGGGGAGGCACCCTGCCATTTTGTCTGAGGTTGACATGTGTTGTGCGGTTTGAGGGACAGTGACACAAATGAAGTCCACCAGCAAACTCTGTCTTTGTGTGTCTCTATTCACCTCCTGTCTGCTCTCTTTTCTATATTTCTTTGGCTCTTTTCCCCCCTCATATTTTGTGTATTTCAGTTTCTCCCTCCACACACACACACACGCACACAATCCTTGACTGTCATACAGTCCTGGTAGCTGACGGGCATGACTTCAGCTGCAGTGGGGGGGTTTAGGAGGAAGCACAGGAGCCGCTGTTACGACCCAGCTATCACAAGTTATCACGTCGCCTGAGTGTGTTGGTGCAGTCATCGGGTTCACTTGTTTATTCATGTGTATTGGGTGGGGGTGGCAGGAGTCATATAAGGGAGGCGTGTGTGTGGGTAAGGGTAAGCATGATACTTATGGCATTTCTTTTTTGCTCTTTATTGAGTCATATTTGATACTGGATCTAGGGCTGAACGATTTATCGAAATTTAACCGAAATCGCAATTTGAGCTAATGTGATTAGCAAACTGCAAATACTGCAATTATTTTTTACAACAGAATGTGGACGAGATGTTAAACTGGAGGTAGAGCGATAGTTCTCAGGTGAGTTTTACCTGATGAGAGCTGCATGCCGGTTGCGAGAACGGACACAGCTAAAGTGAAAACTAGCGGTGATATGACAAGTTAAAATTGACAGTATCAGCAGCCCAGCAGGAGAGAGAACTGAGCTGTGACCAAGATGCTAACTTTATGTCTGCAGTGTTGCTGATATATATATTTTCTAGCAGCAACCAGTTGCGGGAAAATTGTTGCCTCCGCTGCAATATTATAAAACTGTAAAATACCCAGTTGAGCCGAGAGGGAGAGAGAGACAGAAGAGAAAATGGGAGAATGAACTAGCTCACACTAAGTCATATTTTCAAGTAAAGTCACACTTCACTGTTCTCCAGCTCGAGTGCATCTCATCAAAAGCTTTCAGTCCAGGGAATCCTTCATCTTCAAATCTACAACATCGACCGTCACTATAGCTACAACAGTAAAAAATCATTTTCCTCTTCTGTCATAATCAAATCCCTCAGGAGGATTATATGGACACATCCGGCATGTAATTGGATGTGTGACATTATCTGCAGGGGTCAGAGTTCGACCGGGGCACCTTGGCCAATGACAGAAGATTAGCCGACAGCAATAAAGGACAATCAACTCTTCTGGACCAATTAGAGGCCGCGATAAGAACCTGCTATCTGTATCTGCAACTAAACAAACAGAAAGAGGAAACGATAAAAGGCTGTAAAACGTTTATGGTATCGATGGTAAATGTCAGTTTTCAGAATCATAAAGCGCTAAAAATCCACCGTAGAACAGGAAGAGAATCAGTTTCTAAAGCTAGAATGTGAGGCATTTGGAAGATTTTCTCTCAACTGCACACATTTCTGCCAAAGGTCGTAACATTTCATGCAAGACGTTTGTCACATTGAAAGCATCATCATTTAATTAAGGTGCTATATGGTAGCTGGGATTTTCCAATGTAAAGAGTGGGACTGCCCCCCCCCCCCAAAAAAAATATAATCCCAACTCTAATCAACGATGTCAGTGCTTAACCTGCACCTCACCCCTGTTTTTAACTGATTTTTACCCTGAAGTTACCCTCTAAATTGAGCCCTCACTTTTTGAAAAGTAAACATTAGACAGTTTGTGTTGTGTGTATGCACAAAATTACACAATCAAATGCACACGCACTCTCTCCTGTACGAGCCATTTAATCATTTCAATCACAGACTAATCATCTAATCGCCATTAACTGTGAGTGGAGAGGAGGAGAAAGCCTAATAGGGACAATAGTTTGTTTTTGTTAGTCAACAGATGCTGTCCAGTTGTTTCTTTTTCTTTTTTTTTACCATCCCATGCTCATTTCCATAATTCATTCTGACTTATTAAGAAGATAATCCCCTTGTTATATGGTCGCCACCGCAGAATTCACCAGGGAATGGAGTGTATTTGTGTGTGATGGAGAGTGAGTGAAAGGGGTGGGGTCATATTTGAACCCACATGAACCCAGATACCCCTTCCTCCTCCTCCTCCTCCTCCTGCTGCATCGGCTGCTTGTGGATGCCAATGATTAATTGCTTATTTGCTCGGCCTGGGTTTGAGTGGCGTGTGCGCGGAGTAGACTTGACGAGCTGCCAGAGCTGTCAGACGGGAGAGCGCGGGTAAAGAGTAGGCAAGATCAGAGCCATCTGAACTCATTAATGCCTGCGTCCCATATTTCACAGCACACCAATGCATATACATACATACAGTCCATCAACAGTGGTATGACTTTGAGCGTACCTACAGTAAATCCGCTCAGATGAGTCGACACGGTCGTTACAGTGCATGTACGAACACACCCTGGATGACGTTGTCAGTCATCTGCGCGTACGGTGACATGCTCCATTTTAATCATCGTTAGACGCTCGTCAGAGATCACTACCTATCAAATTACACAGTCTACAGTCTAAATGACCGATTGCATACATCAACGAGAATAAAAGGACGCTCTGGGGAAAAGATGTTTCTCATTACAAACTCAATTTGCTTCCTTGTGGTACATCTAAACATATGCGCCTCTTACCAGTCATTTGAATAATCTATTTTTATCCTCAGAAATCAGCAGTGTGTTAAGTGTAAAAGCTTTTTTTTGCCATTTTTAAAAATAAATACTGAAACCCTAAAGTTGTCAGTGTTGTTTAAAGTCACGCTCCGACTGACTGAATTAATCTCTGCTCTTTGTTAGCATTCAAGTCAAGGTTTCCTGGAATCAAATCAAATCCAGCTGAAGCAAACTGCGTCATTGACTTTACATTTGAGTCAATGATGAAAGACACTCGGGGCTGAATCAGACGAGCAGATTGTTTATTAAATGCCGCCGCGCAAAGCAGTTCAGGCCCTGTTTAATACTTGTATAGACGTTGGTATACTCAATCCCTGTTTGACCCCGTTCATGTGAGACTGCTGTCAGAGGTCGTGACCTTTCACAGACGCTTAAATCTGTAACTGCAGTTCCATTCACATGATTGTTGACCCATAGAACTGCACAGACCTGAGTATTTATGTCTGGGGTGGAAAGCAGAGATAAGAGGAAAACCAGAACAAACCATTACACTGTGGGCCACATTGTCAGATTTTTTTCTACTTTCCTATCCTGGTAAGGTTGTTGTGAACCCTAAGCTTTACTTCTTGGGAGTCCCAAACCCTAAACTGGGAACCACTGCAATAAAGTTCCGAGTTGGAAGTTTCAACTGGAACGCCCTCTGAAGTTGGATTTCCAACTTGGAAAGTCTGAGAAACCCCACCATCCCCAACATAAGAATTCAAGATGGCTGCTACTTGCAAAAATATTAGTGAACACTCTGCTAATTTTACTGTTTATAGCAGATCTGTCTTATTTGTGTCACATTAAGTCAATCATACGCATAGTAGTGCTAAATTTGTATCCGTGAACATGTTGTGACGCTGTTTATATGAGCAAAATATCAACCAGTATTGCTAACGATTACAATGGTTAGTCCAGGATATGTCTGAATCAGTGTCTTAACATTACGTATTTTTACGAACAGTTAAATTTGACCGGCTGTGAAGTGTTTGTATTGAAATTTAACGTTAATACTGATGTGTTGTTCAGGTGGAGTGCAGATTTGTTCTGAAAGGCTCTTTGAGTGTCTGACTTCTCAACTGGAACGCCGTTAACTCGTAGGTGACATCACTCCCGGTTCTCGACTTCCGACCTCCAATGTAAATGGAACGCACCATTACACCAAATTGGAAGGAAATTTACATGAAATTTTAATACTTCCTGGTTTTCCAAATGACACAAGGCATGTGTTGGACATGTTAGGAGTGCTACATGGAATTTTAGGTTTGATAGTTCAGAAGTGGACGTTTGTGGAGCGTCAGAACCACCACCACCCATCTCCGTTAATGTAACACCAAAAGAAGCCAACGCATTAAAAAAGGACAGGACCCGATGGGGATGACCCACTCATTAAAATTGTTAAAAAATGAGACACCCATCTACTCCTCTTTACCATCAACCACAACCTTTTTTTCCCGTGTTTGGATATTTCCAGCTGTGGACACGCCCCCGACAGCCTCCACTATGTCCAAGATAAATGACACCAATTTCATAAACAGCATCTTTGCCTGCTCTCACTTGCGCCTGAACGCATACTCTCACCACACGTACACAAGCGGAAATGGGAAAAGCATAGCAAACACACACACACACACACAGGTACACAAGCCCACACACTTGGATGCAGAGGTAGGCCGACAGGTTTTGATCAATAGTGTTGTGAGCCATGTAGCTTTTCCTCTGCTGTGGCGACCACACATTTGCTGCTCGAGGCTGAGTAATTGGTGCAAAAAACCATGAAAGCTACCCCTGCAAGAAACAATATTGATAACATGCCACCGTGTATGTCTGCCTGTGTGTGTCTGTGTGTCGTATAAATGGTTCTCCAGGGAATACGCTGCACCTTGCAGGTTGTTCGGCACAATGCATCTTTTCCCTCTTGTTCCATTTGTCCTGTTACCTGTCTCTTTCTGTCTCTTCCGTCTTCTGTCGCTCTGTTGCCTTCTTCCTCATCCTCTCGCTTGTTTTTTTCCATCTGTTCTTTCTTTTTTCTGTCTCTCGAGTCCAAATCACCAAAGGGCCTCATAATGTGACAGAAGCCACAATTCTGTATAAAATTCTGCATTCCAGGTTACTCGACATCATAAAAGACCATCTCTCTGTCATCCTGCTGTCATTTCTTCTTCATTTTCTTCTTGGAGATTCTTTAGATGCACTGGGGAAGAGTTTTGTTTTAGAATAAAGGGTTCCCATTAATTTTCTGCATAGACAATCTCAGGGCGAGTGGGAGTTGTTGAGTTTCCATGGCTAAATGAGCACAAAACTCTTCCAGTTATTCACCAGTACAAACACTGGGGAACTGCATTAGAGAACAGTTGGTTCTGTAATTAAAAGTCAAAGGTACAGAGCCTTTGTTAACACAAATGTAAGCAGAGAAGTCAATTACAACCCTGAAGGTACATTTCCAGTGAAGAGCCTGCTCTCACAGAGTGGGGCGAGATGCAATGTTTGTTTAATGAGGGTAACGGCCAATGTTTCCTCAAAAGCTTCTTCGTTGTTGCACGAACTAGAGGAGACAGGAGCTACAAATGATGCAGGAAGTGGGCATGATCGCTGGATTGTCGGTTTAAAAAGGATTTTTTTTGTCGGATGTCTGATGTTGGAAACATGTTGGGAGACATCCAACAATCACTTTGGTTGTGGAGTAATGACATTTCAGCTACCAGTCATCACCAAACTGACAGAAAAACCCTGATTTCTCATGAGCTGTTACCCACGAGAAAACAGATTTTATGTCGAGGAACATTGGGAATATAATTCGACTCTGATGTGGGAACTTGGTAGAGGTGTAACGATTCTGAAACTGCAATACAAATGTCCACAATCTCCTTTCTTGATACAGGAACAACAGGTTTGGAAAAATTGTTACACCCCTAGAATTTAGAGAAAAGGTGTTTTTTGCAGTTAGTTTTTCCTGCTTTGCAACTGTATTTGATCAAGAAGTGAGCCAGGAAATATAACAGGCGTTACAATGTCACAATCGCTACCTATCAAAATACACAGTCTATAGTCTAAATGAGCGATTGTGGTCTGGGGAAAAGATGTTTCTCATTACAAACTCAATCTGCTTCCCCGTGGTACATCTAAACATATGCTCTTCTTTACAGTCATTTGAGTAATCTATTTTTATCCTCATTGGAGTTTCTATTGAGAAATCAAGTGGTGTGTTAAGTGGAATCAAATCAAATCCAGCTGAAGCAAACTGCGACTTTACATTTGAGTCGATGAGGAAAGATACTTAGGAAATGTAATAACAGATGTTACAACATCAAAATTGTTATTTAATGGAGCTTGATTGTAGATAAGTTTCCCCCAAACTTACAACATGACTGAGCTCAAATTTAAGTTCCCCCCTCCTCCTGTGTTAGTATTTAGTGTATGTGAGTTTCGTCTGTCTCTTTAAGTATGTGCTCATGTGCATCTCACAGTATGTTGTGTACCTCAGTTGCTGTCAGAGGGGGGGGTTTGTGCGCTCAGGCACAGTGTCAAGCTCGTTCAGCTTGTTCCAGAGTATCACATGAGCAGGGCCACGCTGCCAAAATAAGATGCAAATTGTTGCAGTGCTTTCCTTCAGTTTTACCATCTGATTGTGTGTTTTACAGTCAATAGAAACATCATCCTTGACAACAAAATACTTCTTCTTGACAGTCTTGTTGCCCCAGTCGCCGGTCTGTTTGTTTCCCCCGTTGCCCCGGTCTCCGCTGTGTGTGTCAGCTGACCCCCTCTCATGGGTTCTTCTGTCGAGAAGATGCCAAATACCAGCCGTTGCCAACGGGCAAGCTCATGCCTAAATATACACCTGCGTGAGAGCAGGGATCGATTTAGCCCCTCGGTCGTTCGGGTGGGTGCACGTGCGAGAATTTCACTCGTGTGCTGCGTGAATCCACGAGCACCTCACCCACCTTGCCAGCGATTGACTCCTTTCACACCTCTGTGCGAGGGTCTATTTTCTGCCACTTACCACCTCACCCCTGTCTGGTGGTGAAATATTCATGAGGGAAGGGAACGGCCCTCTCTCCTCTCCTTTCTCTGGAGCCCAGATGTTAGATCGGGGTATGCCAGCTATGCAGAGCAGCTTGGTGTTACAATGCTGCAGACACAAAAGTGAAGAAAGAGGGGGGAAAACCAGGGGAGCAAACGAGGAGTTAGAGGCAGGTGAGGAGAGAGGAGGAGGGAAGGAGGATGAGTGGCGAGCAGAGACAGGAGGGCACTGGGTACGCTGTGTCCTTAAAAAGCCTCGGAGGAAGTGGAGGGAGAGGCAGGGATGAGGGGAGAAGATGAGCAGTGTGGCGTGGCTGGGAAAGAGGTTAGTAAACCAGCTGAAATTGGATAACAGTCTCCCTACGCCGCCGCAGTTTCACATTACGAGAGCTCAGTGAATGAAAACAGGAGATTAACCGAGATATGGGCGAGGACAGATGGCGGTGATTTAACGTTAATGTGCGTGTCGGCGCAAATCCAAGCACACGACGGTTTTGGTGTAAATGTGGAGGAAGTGCGCCACTTTGTTTCAACACGTGAGCCAATTAAGAAATCCTCGATTAGGTTCGAGAGCAGATGCAGAACGAGCCAATCAGAATCAAAGAAAAGGCAGAAGTGGCTGGAAGTGCCTACAAGCTCGAACGTTTGCTGCAGTGTCAACCCCTGCCTTTCTCTTTTTCCTCTTTGTTGATTTTTCGGAACAATTTGTCCTCACAGGGAAATGTCACGCTACCCTGTCAGCTCTGACTCCATCCCCCCCCTCCAAGTGCCACCCACCGTCTCTCTCTCTCTCTCTCAATTCCCTCCCCTCTCTTCACATCTTATCATGTTCTCTTTTTTTCTTAGTTTACATCCTCTCTTTTCTCACCCTCCCCTCTTGAGAGGCTGAGACACAGTAGTACAGAAAGTGCCATGGAACACAGTGTTCATCAGTTTGCACATTGAATATTAATGGGTAAAGTACAAACTGCTTCACATGATCACCCACATGCCACTCAAAGATATTGGAGGGAAAAGAGAGAAATAGATATCGACAGGTTGTCTGTTAATCTCTCCATCTTCCTCTCACCTCTCACCCACATCTGTCTGCCTCTGTCTAGACAAAAAGCAGTAGTTGAAGACAGGTGGTGATCAGGTACAGCAATGCAGCTTTTTCTGTCTGATGGATGCATGTAGCTACCGTATATGCAGGTAATGCAGCTTGTTAGGACGACCCTGGATTTGTAGTACATGAAAGATGCCGAGGCGAGGGTACAGTGTGCAAACCACATAAGTGATTTATTCACAAAGAGAAACATGCATGGTGCAGTCTCACTAACAACCCAGACGGATGGAAACTGGTGGTGATACTCTACCTACTGCTGTTTAACTCCCCTCTAGAAATAAACACAAAAAACATATTTACAATAAATAAACAAATACACCCACTGTCCAAAACCAAATATGATCGTGTTTGCCAGCGTTAACTGTAACTGATTTCAGATTTTTTCTGTGCTAACATAAAACAAACAAACAAAAAAAGTAGTCATTCTTTGTTTTGTGATTTCATTGTTCCAAAACAAACGATGAAATGGGAAACGTTTCATCGTTTGTTTTCCCACAATCAACTGGATGTTATTTTCACGGACCTCGTACCCCGGGGAATTCTTTTGGCCGAGCACCTGGGAGGTGGGCGGGGCCTGGCGCTCACTCTAAACCCAAGTACCTGTCATTTATCTGTTACTTTTAGTTAGCTCTTTCATTCTGTTTTGTTGCAGTGGAAAAACAAGATGTGAACATTGCACTAATATATGGGTGTTTTTGGTGAACTTAGTTAGCTAAATGCTTATTTACAACATTATCATTCATTTTGAGTCAATGTAAGTCCAACATTCACTCTTGAACAGTTAATTTGCAGTCACTGAGGCAGCATCATAAAGAAGGACATAAAGACAGAGACGTATGCTGACAGCTGCACCAGACATCAAAGACCGGTTAATAAATCTTCCTGCTAACAACACATACAGTATTACGTTACACCTCTGAACGCAGCCCATCCGACAACGCTCCCTCAAATATTTCATTGTGGACGCCGTCCAGATTTAACACAAACCAACACCAAATTCTTATAATGTGACATCATGCACAGAGTTTTAGGAGAATATTTACACCCTCCCCTCTCACATTACCTCAGGCCTTTCCTCCTACACTTGTGCTTTATTTTCACAAAATAAGATTTATGTATAAGTGGTAACTTTATGTATCAGCCTGAGTTGGTTTGTTATTTTTCTGACCCCCATTTCACTTCCAAATCGCCGCCTCCCTCCTCCTCCCTCTCCACTTGACCACCTGTGGTCCCACTTCCCCTCCTGTCAAACCCTCCCCCTCCCCTCCAAACACCCCCTCCCTCCCCCCTCTGTCACTTCACCCATTCCTGCCATTGCACTTGTGTCTTATGACCACCCTGTGCGTCATGAGGCTTACTCAATAACCCCCCCACCCCCCCAGAAATGCAAAAACCACACACACACACACACACACACACACACATTATTGTAATAAACGCAGGTCATGCTCGGACTAGGCACGTGAATATCAAAGCAACGGACGGAGACAAATGCACTCGTCCACAGCAGCACACACACTCTCTCTGGCTTTCCACACCATTCATGGAAGTGCTACTGTATCAGGATACTAAAGCACCTATTTATAGTGATGACTAAATTTTGCAGCAAAGCCATTTTATGTATCTTTACAGCACAGACTCACAGAATGACTGCGTGTGTGTGTGGGGGGGGTTATATATTGCCAGCACGTACAGTAAATGTTTGTGAGTGTGCAGCACATATTTCTGGATGATCCAAGCCAAAGAAATAAAGGTCTGTGCAGGGTCACAGATGGGGTTTCCTATTTAAAGAGCAACTTGCAAGTTGGAGACCACAGTGAATCAACGTGTAGGGAAATGATGTAGAAACTAATAACGCAAACTATAACTTTGTAATTTGGAAACTTAAAAAAACGTGAAAGCCAAATGTTTATGTCTATTTATGACATAATTTTTGTTTGCTGTGAATGGCTCCTAGCCGTAGTGATAATCCGCTAGCAGTAACACACTTGTTATCATTAGCACAATGTTAGTTTAGTAATAGTGTGACATCATTGTACTTTGTTTACCTATGTTAATAAACATCAGTGTGACTTGTTTCTTGAGGTGGCTCAAACATGAACATCTGGACAACTCCAAGGCTGGTACTAACAGCGTGCTAGCACAATGCTAACAGAAAGCTAACGGTCACTGTACTGCAGCCTTAGAGTGGGCGTGGTTTCAGCAGCTTTAGCGGAAACGCCCCCAGCATCTCATAGCTCCTTATTTTGTCATGGTTTTAAAACCAAATTTTATATATTTGCAGATTTTTTAACCATTCAAATTTAGCTGAGTGGTTAACATAACAGATGCCTGAGCTGCATTAAATTCTAATAAGCTGTCACATTGTCACATATACTCAGTAATGATTGACCTTTGGGCCTATAAACTACAATAATACAACCTGTTTGAGCTGAGACACATGTTGCAGTAGCATTTTTGAATTCTTATCCTACATGTTCCTCAGTTTATTTGAGTTTGCTCACCTGTACAAACATGTTAAATGTTTCTTGTTTTAGATATTTGATGAATATATCAGGTTAGCACACATGTGATCATGAGATGTGATCATCCTTCAAACTTCTGCGTTTGATTCTCAGTAGGAAATAAGCTGAAATATGAACATCGTTCAGTTATATGACACTCCTTCCAGTGCAGCCTTTATAAACAGGTGTGGGTGGGCTGTTCGCTTTATCATGCTGGCATGGTTAAAGCAGGCAGTTGGAGATGTAATCATGTTGGGCTGGTGATGTGCACTAAAGCAAACTTCATCTCATGGAGTGAATGAAGTGAACGTTAATTATATTGTCGCGTTCATACAGGTTGTTCACACGCCTCTGGACCCTCTGGGGTCCTGGCCCACTTTTTGGTTTTCAGGTGCCACTATATAAACTGTTATTTAAATCACGTTATTTCACCTCTAAGAGGCGTTCATGTTACATAATTTTAGTTGTTTGGTTCAATGTGATCAATAAATTACAACACAGTTGTGATTTTATTTTCTTTGGAAATATTTCAGTTTCCATAATGGATTAGAAGTCCCTGGAAGGATTATAATAGTAAAACAACGTCTCGTTGTAAAAGTGCATTTTCTCTCTCTGGGCAGGACATTTTCAAAGTAGTCTAGCAATCTGTTACAGAAATATAGATTAAATAATAGATGATGTTTTTCATCAAGTGGAGTTAACGGAAAGTGAACAGCGTTATTCAGTGATTATATTTCCAAAATGTTTGTCATAAAGATATTTTATTTTGTTTGTAATAAATCTTCTGTATTAATTAACAGCAAGGGCTTTTAAACAGGAAAATATTACAAAACACACCTGTGTAGCAAACCCTTGTATACAGAACAAATAAGATAAAATAATGCTGATGTTTATGGTTAATGTTTTACCTTTGGACGAAACTAAACTGTTTTCCTCTAATATCTTTAAATAATAATATCTGTTCTAATAGATGCTGAACTCTAAACAGAGTTGATATCTCTAGTTAACGGAAAGTGATGGCTATATCATTTTTAATTGTTTTATAATTTTGTTTGATGCTACATGCTAATAGCTGTGGTGTTGTGATAAATCATTTAAATCAATCTCAATGAA
Source organism: Lates japonicus (assembly GCA_033238685.1). Taxonomy (NCBI): domain Eukaryota; kingdom Metazoa; phylum Chordata; class Actinopteri; family Centropomidae; genus Lates; species Lates japonicus. The sequence continues at coordinate 52,182 of BRZM01002652.1, read as the reverse complement.
GATTTTCTCTTCAAGTTCATTAGGTTTTGCTCTTATTTCTCATTACCATTAATATTAAATTGCAGTAATTTAATACTAAATGAGTAATGATGCTGCCTCTTCTTTGATATATAATGGTTCATTTTGAGGTTTGACACTGTTGTAGCATCAGTCAATGCCACAAAACCCACTGCAGGTTGCAGTGATCACATGAATCTTCAGTTTGCTTGGCATCAGTGGTTCTTGAGCCTGCAACAGTTGTGTTTTTGTTTTCAGTAAAATCTTGATAACAAAACATAAAATTACTGATGCACTATTTGCTGTTAACATTAAGCTGTTTTCTGATTTCAATTGATCATGAACTGATCTGTTAAAAACCTCAGGGACAGGGGGTCCTCCATAGGTGATTGTGCGTCCTTGCTCATGTCTCAGGGCTTCCTGACGTAAAACTGCAGGTGACAAAATGGTCTGTGGTGTGTATCTAATAGTGTTTGGTGGTTGTGCCCATCTGTTGATGCTGTAGATCGCTTTCGCGGAGTTCATTTCAGGTTTGTTTGCAGCCCGTCCTTATGCTCGCTGGCGTCGAGTCAGAACAGTGACCCCTGCTGCAGTTTAATGGTTAGCCTTACACTGGGTGTGTAGGCGTGTGTAATATTGTGTGTGTGTGTGTGTGTGGAAGGACTACAGTAAGAGAGAGGAAAGTTAAGAAACGTGGGTCTTACCGGCCACATTTTCTTACCTTTCCTCTCCCTCTGACTCCTTTATTTTCTGCTTCTTATTAGCTCTTCGCTGCATGTGTGTGTTTATGTCGTGCACAGAAATGTGTTTATTATCTTTATGCAGCTGCGCTACTGACCTTTAAAGGTTTCTCTGTCCAATTATTGACACAGACAGGCGACTGGCTGACTGACCTGCGAAGAATGTTTTAATTTGGCTGTACGCAGCCCCAAAATACCGGTGAAAGCTAGAAATCTGTTTCTCTGGAGTGTGTACCTGTATTTCAAGTGGCTTCTGCAATGATGGTGGAGGATGAGCAGCTGCTATCAGCTCTTACTTGGATGAGAATTACTCTTGAAATAAGTCACGTCTTTTGAAACGATCATTCCTGTGGTACTGATAGCTTTGCAGTGCTTTACTCAGGGCAGTTGCTGGATGTGGTTCAGCACGGAGATGTGAGTTTGTTTATGGCTGTCTACTTTGCTGGCCAGGATAAACATCGTGGGAAGGGTGACAACGTTAGATTGACTCAAGGTAATTTGAACTGACGTTGAATGAATACCCAAATAGGGAAATCTACAGTGGAAACTGTTGGATCGTTAAATGAACAAATTAAACAACCCAGTAAAGAGCTGACTCAGAATCTAAAAACAAAAATTATCATAAATAGACAGGTGAAAAAAAACAAAACATTTGGCTTTCACTATTTGAAGTTTTCCAAGTACAGTTTGATTAGCGTCCTGGCGCGTATGCATCATTTCATGAGAGCAAATTATTAAGTAGTGATTGTAAAAGCAGTGAATTATTAGTTTAAGTCTGAAACTGTTCCATCAAGCTGGTGAATGGTTAAAAAAATAACATATATATATAAAATTAGGTTTTCAAAATCATGACAGTTCTCTCTGTCATCCATGTTATCCTTTCGCACCTATTCCACTCATCTTTGGTGCCCAGGTGAGTCGGCTGGTCTGAGGACAATTTCTTGTTATTTGAGATGTGTAAAATTGTAGTTTTCGTTGATCAAATGGCCTCAAGAAACAAGTCGCACCCGTTTACACAGTCGATTATGTGGTTCCTGTAAAGTGTTCCTCAGCTCTCTCCATCAATGTGGTCTTCTTCAGTTAATCCTCCTCCTTAGCTGCAGCACAGAGAAAGTTTAAATAAGGCAGCCCAGCTAAGCTGTTTCTGCAAACTCAGTGGTCATTTGCTGTGGCTGGCAGCCTATATACGGTGGGCAGGAGGCGCTGATGTTAACGCAGGCGCTAATATTTACACACAGTTTGGGGGCGATTGCTGCTGAACCACGAAGCTGATGGACTAACTCCACAATGCGGTAATGAATAGTTTACAGACTTTACACGTTTTCCAAAACTATTTTTCTAACATAAATAATGTGTTTTAGAAACAAATCTCTGAGTTTAGTTACTGACTTTAAGATTAGTATATATAGTGGTAGCAGCAAAATGTGTTTAAAAAAGACACACCACCCTCAGCTAATTTCCTCCATTTACACACTTCACAGTAGATTGGTGCTGGCTGACAGCTGCTAACCTTGTCAAATTAGGCTCCTGATTTTGCAGAATAATCAAATCGTCTCAGAATGGGATTCGAGGATTAACCTCAGTGAGTCTGGGTTGTAAAAACCAGGTGGTATGAACAGATATCAAATCAAAATACACACAGTGAAGGAAAAATAAAGAGCGGTAGCATTAGGCTGGTGGTCTTTGTCTCTCTGTGGTTAATTTCTGTTTTTAATTCTGCAACATTGCCTATGGCTGTTAAATTTATAAAGGAAAAAATTAGAATGGCAGGCTATTTCATAATCTGCCTCTTAACCAACGAAACCAAGAGATTCTAGTTGGAATGTTAGTATTACGTTTCCATTTTGTTTGTTTTGTCTCAAAGTAATCTGGGCCATTTAAATCTTTTGCATTTCCTTGTTTCATCAAGATAATTGGCTGTTTAACAGTGTCTCTTTATCTTGGTCAATGATATTTTATTGATATAGAAGCCCTGGAGGGTGGGGGCTGGGGGACGCTATTGCAAGCAGGGCCCCAATATTCAGTCCATTCCTGTGACAGCTTCATATCCTGAATTCACTGCTCAACAGCTACACAGCACTATGACTCATTTGACATCACGAGCCATTATTATGTAATATAGTGTTCCTCTTTCTGGGTGATTGCAAAACCCCAAAAGCAGCTCGCCAAGTTTACAAAAGCAGAAATGTGAGTTGATCAATCCTTCTGATGATGATAGAATCATTGTCTTTCTGTGGCGATAACTCAAACCTTCATCGTATATCTAGGACAGTACCTTTATTAGATGATGCAATATTATGTGTGATAATCTGTTTGATATTAATTTACTGTGTTATATTAAAAACCTATTTATTAAAACAAAGACAAGTTTCTGTTTATTATATGGGTTTATAAGTGGTCTGGGAATGGTCTCATTGATTCTGGTTCTCATTATTGGTTTGGATTCATCAGGTCAGTTTCCCAAAGTTTTATTCTCATGTAAATCTTATCAATCTATATAGTTAGGCTGTGTTAGTCAGGCCAGACTGGTGAGGTCATCAGTGAGTAAAACATTTAGTCATGTTTCAATTTAATAAGACTTCTTCATAATAATCAAAACCAATAAATCTTGGCTTTTTATGGAAGGGTGGGGTGTAACTTCTGGTTCAAAAATAATTCATCCAAACAACATCAACATTGAGTTGCCTGTATCCTATAGTTTTGACAACAGCTGGTGACCTGCCTGATAGAGTCCCTGGCACCTCCTCCCAAAATAAACCATGGTAGCTTTTGTACTTGAGGCTCATAAGGCAGTGGTGCTGTTTACGTTAGGGACTGTTATCAATTGACCTGACAGACGGTAGTTTTCCTGTCACACTGATCATGCTTTAAGCAGACACAACACGGGGAACATGGTGGTGTGCAATAATACTCAAACTGTGCTTGTCACACATCAAAACCACCATCTAATCACCACAAGACATTTATGCAGGTCTCTCGCGCGGCCTGGAAATCTTTTCATGCCTGCAGTCAGTGTTCGCCTGAGCTCGCAGTGGTGCTGTGGGGCCTGTGTTGGTGAGCAGGCGACCAAGTGGTGGTGGTGTGGTGAGGTGAACCTGCTGCGTTGGCTGGCTCAGATGAGTGGGGGAAAAGGTCATGTCAGGGTTCTTCAAATGTTGCTTTGCACAGTATTTACTGCTCTTGATTGGGGCTAAAACACAGTAAAAATGACTGCTTTGATTAAAAACAAGAATCATCGATAAATAACCATTAGACAAACTGTTTTTAATGCTCAGCTCCGTTTATCTTATTTCATAGGTTTTATCTTCTACATCATCATCTTTTATCATTGAGCTACTATGAAATGTTAAGAAGTAGGCCAACTCCTACCAGTCTCAGCAGGCTACAGCCTCAATGATGGCCTCTCCCAGGTGGCCATTATTTGGATGGTTAGTATTTATAGTGTCATGATTGTGCTGGCTGTATCTGACAGTCAGGCTCAGGCAGTGATGTGATGGGATCCTTGGCCTCTCTAAATCTACAACATATTTTTATTGAATTAAACAATAATTGTTGATATATGAATTTGGTAGCTGTATGTTTTATTTTTGCTAAGCAACAACATTTATCAAATCAAGCCTAGCAATATTATTAACTAGGTGAAACCATTCAGGCCTGTCAAGCTTGTAAAACTGGTGTGTGTTGTTTGGCTCCACTGAAAACAATATTCCTCATTAAGCATATTTGGAGGCGGTGTTGATTTGATAGCCAAAAATACAAAAGAAAACTTTAACGAGTTTATCTCTGCTCTGTCATGAGCTTCAAATATTAGCATGTGCAGTAAGCTCAGCCAAGTGTTACTTCCAAGCAAAGGTACACATGTACCGACCGGCTTGTTAACGTTATGAGCTAACATTGGCTGTACCACTTTTAACTTGAAGTTTTTTAGAAACACCATCAACTTTACTCGAGAAAGCGTACCAAGCGTGGTTATCATCCTAAAAAGCTTTTCTCTAAAGTAAAGTGAAAGTATGTTTAATCCCAAAAAGGGGCTGACAGGTTATGTTAAAACAGTCTTTGTCATATTTCTTTTCCTCAACACTAATGTGAATAACAACATATTCACAAAACACTGTTTCCACACTTCCCTAATACTACAATATTCTTATAAAAAGACAGCTTGGAACACTAAAAGTTGGCTCAGCCAACTCATGGAGCTAATCAGCTAGCTAGCTAGCAGGCTTGTAGTGATGGCTGTCATTTACAGCTGACTGGTTTAACAGTCATTGTTATTAATCTCAGGAGTTGATAAAAAAATATGAAGTGAGTGAGGGACCATCAGCTTTAAGTGCTCTAGCAAGGGAGGATACAAGAATCAATGCTTCCTAAGGAGGGAGGATTCATTTATATATAAACTGAAACCATGTCCACTCAACAGCATGGGTTACGGTCTGAAATGACTATTTGTAGGCACATAGGAGGGTGGGAATGTTTATATGACTTAGGTGTGTACATATTGATATTTACATAATACAAGATATGAAAAACGTGTATACATGTATCAGGCGTGATTTATCACGAGTTTAGACTTTGCTCTTCTTGGCATCTGCATGTGTGTGTTTGTTGTCAAGGTGGACACAGGAGGCTCGAACAAATTGTTCACTGGAGGCTTAGCCGCGTGTGTGTGTGAAGCAAGCGGGGGGGCATTTTACAGGCCCTGCAGACCGTGAACCTGTGATCCAAAGATCATTTCAAGGTTTGCTTTGATAGTAGGAAGGGGCAGGTGCGCCGAAAGGCCAGAGGGTGGGGCATGTACTGCGCCTCAAGCTCGGCCCACCGTCTACGCTACTATCCCTGGAATGTGTCCATGAATATTCATAACCTCCTTAGATAGTGCACTTTTTGCCTAAGCATCATGCTGTGTGTGTGGTTGTCAGGGCTCAGGGATCGGGTACAGGACTGCCAGGAGGCTGCAAGCGAGGAGCTCTCTGGGGGCTTTCCTTGACAGACTTGCCACTTGTTTTCTAAGCCTGTGTGTGTGTGTTAAGGCGTCTGTTTGGGAAACCATCAGTCTCCTGTTTCTAAAAGAGCACTTGTTAAGTGGAGAGTGATGCACGGTTTCAATGGCCGGGATTTCAAGAACTCACACACCTCCTCTTCTAAGGACAACATTATGCAAATGTATGATTACCACTTTGGTTATATTTAATGTGAAATGATGCACTGTGCCAACATTATAAACACAAATATTATCAGTATGTGATGTTCTTACATTTACAAAGTAGAGCATTAACTGAGTTTCTTTATCACACTTGAGACATATGTGCATTTACCTGCTTCTATGTAATGTTTTGCTATAGGCATTGAATACAAAAGTGGATACTGTTGTGCCTTATTGTTGCTACACAAGTGTATGTGGTATGTAAAACATTTTGTAATGGTGCTGACTGGTTGATACTTCTAGAAATGTAAGCGCTATGCTCGCTCTAAAGAGTGCACGACTCAACTCTGGCCATAATAACTTGGAAACAATGTTACAGAAACAGTGCCACCATCACAATGTGGCTGTGGTTTGTATGCACAAATTAGCTATATCTTGGCCATATCACTTAACTGTGAGACTCTGGAAATAGTAAGATCATGACAATGATATGTTCACAGTATGATACCGTACAATATGACACAATCACGACATAATACAATATGATAGGTACAATCCCATCTATGTCTGATGATGTATATATAAGATATAATCTGACGTCTGAGACCATACAATATGTCTGTCGATATAATACAATATGGTATGATATAGTAAAGGCTAATCCCTCATGCGATCACGGGCATAACATGTCACCATGTTGGCTACATGGCCTGTGATATGTACGGTACAGAATAATTTCAACACGACAATGTACAATACGTTACTGATATGATAACCCTATATGATATATATATATAGTTTACTTTTTGTATTACTTTTGGTTTTCTATTTGCTTTATTGTGTTTTATCAATGATTAACTGTAAAACAATTTTAACTATAGTAACAAGATGAAGGTGCTTACCAAGAAAAAAAACAGGATATAAAAAGTAAGGTTGCAGTGAAGATACAGAAGGAAACATGGAAAGAGAGGATGACTTGCAACAAGGTCCACTATCAGAATCTAACAGTGAATGGTGAATTTATATGATATACATATAAATATTACACTGTTATCCGTATCACCTCCTGTTAAACCCGGGTTTATTATATATACATTATTATATATACATTATATATATTATATTAAAATGAAGTATAGGAAAAAAACAGACATGCTCTTGTTTCCTCGGTGCCATGCGACATCTTAAATGATTAGACTTGCAGAAACATAACCGCAGCGGTGTTCTGCTAATCAGGTGCAAGATTACAAACCAGTCCGCGCACTTATAAAAACTCACAGGCAGCTGCCATGACTAAGCATGTGGGGATGGGATGGCAGGGTTTATATGTTGTAATCGACATGTGATTCTTGTGGACTATTAAACATCAGGTACTGGTGGGCGGCGAATATGACTGGCGGGGCACTGACTCCCTCGGCCAGGCACTGTGAATCCGCCCGTCTGCTGAAAATGTAAATGTAAAAATGGCTCAGTGTGACACTTCAGAGCAACGCCTGACTCTCACCATCCCTCGCCACAGCTGCGACCGCAATGTTTGTACTGATGAATGAATATACAATGGCGAAGATATACTGTATACATATGGGGTGATATGTATGAATCTACTTTCTATTAAATGGCTTGCAGACTCCTGTGCTGCATGTCACCCCTACTTGTGATGATCAAAAAACTGATATACTTTTCAGTGTTCTAATTTATTCAGGAGACATACATTATCATTCTGCTGAAATTCTGCACCAATTGTGAGAATCTTGCAAAATACGAAGATACTGTACAGTATTGACATGGAATTGGCACAAAGCTCATATTTTATATAGCTTTCACCTCGCGGATCCAGAATTGTCGTCACACGGCCTGCTGTTACTATAAATATTTGGCCTAGGCTTCGCGTGGAGGTTTGGTCATCTCTGCAGGCATCGAGGGTGCCAGCTTGGCCCTGGGCTCTCTCTGAGCTCCTGGAACATTGAAGGCCCAGAGGAGGAGAAGGAGGAGCGTCCACAGTGCATCGCTATGAACAGCCTGCCTCTTGCCAGGCTCGAACGACACCCAAAAAAAATAATGTAGCGAGTCGGTGGGACTACATTAAGGAGAGCAAGCTTGTGAGTGCCAGCCCAGACCTGGGCAGTGTATCGTTGTGTGTGTTCGAGCACGTGTGTTTGTGTGAAGGAGAGACTAAGAGAAAGTCTGGGTTCTTGCCAGTTAGAGAGGCTGCTAAATATGTCCTCTTTGGAACACCGAACACAGCTAACAGGGGTTATTCCAGGACAAGTTCTTTCCCTCCTCTGCCACTCCGCCTCGACGTTTCCCTCCCTCAGTCCTTTTCCCTTTCTCCCTCTGCGGTCTAATATAGAGCTCATTTTGTGTCTGTTCCTAGGTGCCAAGGCCAGAGGGGGTTGTGTGTTTGTGTATGTGTGTGTGTGTGCCAGCCGAAGCCGCCGCTGCTGTCTTTACGACGGCTGCTTTATTTTGGCTCCAGTTGCTATAGCGACCCTGTGGGACTTTCAGTGCGTCTGAACCAGTGATCTGATCAATGCTGGCAACTTTTCCAGCAGCAGGGTGTTTTGAATTTGTCCTGAGTACGCTGGGTAACTACTACACAGAAATCTTCATGAGTATTCTGAATGTATTTCCAACAAACAATGCTACACAACACAATCTTTGTTCTGAATGTATTTCCAACTCAAACAAACTCAGATCAGCGGATGACAACACCAGTTTTGTTACGACACAGGTGGATCAGCTGGACAAAGTTACAAAATTACAAAATACTGCATGGTATTTCTCCAATTTCTTGTCAAGTCTCTTATCAGTTTGCACTACTGACCTCCCACCTTTAGCCCAAATGTTTACCCGGTGAGGAAAATGTGGCCTTATCCCAGAACACGTCAATAGTGGAAAGGCCAACAGTTACACAAGAACTGTATTCCAGTAAAGCTGCCACCTCTCTGCCAAGCACTACTGAGAGTTAAAACTGACTGTGAGGGTAGCTCTGGACAAATCAATAGAATATTACTCTACAGTCGGGCAAACATCACCTAAACCCAAAGGTGGTTAGCTTCGTGTTTTTGTTTTTTTTCGTGTTTACACTGTATCTCCAGAACATTTTCGAGTATTAAGCTGAGCTACAGTGACTCACAGTCTCAGCAGATACAGAGGCAGTGTCTCTCGCACAGGGACACTTCGACAAAAGCAGGAGCTATTTTTGATTCACTGCATTCATTCAGTCAGAGCTCCTTTATTAGGAGACTGAATGTGCAAGGCCCTTGTTATTGTGAAATTCAGGTTGGATTTAGAATAAGACATTCAGGCTTTTCATCAATCGCAACTGAGTGTGCTATTTGTAGAAGTCAATGTACTGTTTGTATTTTCCACCCCCTTCCTCTTGCCAGTCATACTGATTCACAAGTGACAACTACAGACATATGACGAAATATCACGCACTGAATATGTGTATTTGCGTGTGTTACAGTCAGGTGCTAGCATAGGACCTAGGTCTGTCACTTTGTCAAAAAATCTAGACTCAATGAATTCGAAATAACGAGCAGTTCGTTCGAATTAATTTGACCAGTGGCTAAGCCAAACAGCTCGAACTAATTTCACATATTATTTGCTAGAGATGCAAGTTTATCAACGTGATTGGGATCAAGTACAACTCACCTTTTATTAAATGTATCACTTAACAATGAGAAAACATGCTCAAGGTGCAGACGTTCCTGGCTCACACAAGTATTTCCGAGCTAGTTTTGACAGCTCTGGATACAAGTTTCTGGCAAGGGCTTTGCCGAGTAAGATGCAGTCAAACAAGGTTTGCTTGCTTGCTGACCGCATCCCTGTCGTGGTCAAATGACGTTAAAGCACACCCTCAGGTATAATATTGCGATTATACAACTATTACCAACAAAGTAAAATGTATATGGCGGAGTAATATTTTTAGTGATGAGTAAGGCGTGCTCTCATGCTGATTTGAGCACATTCTAAATGTCTTGTGGACCAATCAGATTGCTCGGTCGGAACTACCTGTTGTATAATCATGCTCAACATCCATACCAAGATCATTTGTCCACTGCTGGTATTTGTTGTGATATTGTCCATCAGGAGCTCATTAATATACTAGCACTGCAGTGTAGAGGTGTATCCTGGTTTAGAGTGCTGTTATGTAAAAACAAAATTTTTCTGTCCTGGTGGTCTACCACTAAGGTGACTGCTGGTGCTGTCATCTTATAGTTTCCAGCCTTGCTAGTGGCATGGCTCAAGAAATGGCAATGTCAATCCATCAGTCCATTACTTTGATCCAAACTGAAGTAGCTTAGGAATGTTGCCTTGCTCGCTAAGAGAACAAAAAGATGTAACTAAAAAGAAAAAATATGTTGACTTTAAACCAATGTTGACGTTAAAAGCCTCATTAATGCTACCACCAGATAAACCTCAAGGCCTGTTGAAGAAGTCTGAGCCTCATTCCATTCACTTTTTCCTTCAATAAGTCAACATGAATGGCGCTGACAGCTCAAACAACAAACACGGTGAAATTAATTCAAGCTTTATCCCTGGTTATTATCGGTACAGGACGCCTCCCCCAGGGAAGCTGTTAGCCCTGAAATGAAGCACTGATTCTTAATCACAAAATCTTTATTTTCTATTGCATAACCAGGGAAATTTTGGACGTGACAACAGCAGGAAGTGTTTACTTCATTAGTAGTCTATGCTTCCTTGACACCATGTTCCTGGGTTTTAACAGTGCGCGTGTTTGTATGTGTTCACATACCATGTATATTTGTTATCCAGGGTGTTGAAACTCATCAAGATGGGGGAAAAACAGGATGTCAAATGCATCACAAAGTGAACATTGGACACAATGTGTGAGTGTGGATGGGTGTGTATGTATTGAACTCTCAGTTGATCTCAGTGGCCTCTTGACCCTCTCTCTTCATGAAAACAATGGAGTGTGCTCTAGAAAGTCCCAAGCTAACAGCTTCTTACAATATGATGACATGGAGATGGAATACACACTCACAAGCAATTATGTACACACAAATTCATGTGGAATTCATAAGTATATGACCATTTGTTTAGCTAAAATCACCCTTGTTGGTACAGTCTTATTGTTCAGGTGAAATGGTGTTTCCACACTGGCAGTAGCCGCACTTCAAGGACTTCCACTGGCTAACTATAGCCTCCCTCGATGTCATATCCTCCCTGGAGAGCTGAACTCCGCTTCTTCTATTTATGGTCCAAATCATTGTCAGAGGATGATGGATGACACTCCCTGGGCGTGAACTGGAAACTGTTCTGTGTGTTGGAAAATACTCAAGATTGGGAGAGGGGGAAAAATCATTAAACAAAACCAATTCTGTGACCTTAAAGAATGTGTTTTCTGGTGTGGGCTTGGCTCGAAACATTGTTTTCGTTCAAAAAACTGTAAATGTGTTGGCTATGTTTATAAACAGAGTTTCTTTCTAAAGCTTAGAGGGAACTGTTGAACATATCTGGAAAAACAGTCATTTGTTTTCATGCCGTTAGTTGGATGAGAAGATTGTTGCCACTCTCTGTACCCTAATAAATGTGGAGCTAAAGTTAGCAGCCAGTTAGCTTAGTGTAGCATAAATACTGTAAACGGGACAACGGCTAGCATCTGCACAGTAAAACAACAACTCGTTTTTACACTTCATCTTTTGCAAGGATAAAACAAGGAACACCGTGTAAATTTGAAAGCTTTAGAGGCAGATTGTGTTGTTTTTGGGCAGACTAACAGCTAGCTGTTCCCACGTTTTGAATTTTTGTGCTAAGCTAGCTGGCTGCTAGCTTCATATTCAGTAAGAAGTCTCTGTGTAGAAACTTGACCACACTAGAGAAAACCAGACTAGAATAAATGTGTCCATGTGGATAAAACTAGTGCTATTTATAATATGAATCCTATTATGTAGGGCAGGACAGATGATAGTGACAGTGACAGTAATTATTCTGCATTCTTTGCTCATGAGTATCTGTAACGCATGCATACATACAGTATATCCATGAGTAGTATGAGTACTATCCTGAGTACTATTAGCCCCCGTGCTGGGGGAAAACAGGAAATGGAGCATGGTGTGAGGTCAGCATGCCACTGACTGTCCAACCATGGAGCAGCTAAGCCCAAGTGTACATCACACCAGTGTTTCCCCCTGAATGGTTATGTCCTGCAGCTGCTGTGGAGACCCTGTGATGCTGCCTTAAAGCATTCATTAAAAGGTGCTTAATTCCATATACCTAAAGCAATGAATAAACAGGAGAAAGTAAATGTACATTTTAAGCTACATATCAAAAGAACAGTTTGACATTTTCAGGAATATAATAAAAGTGGAACATTTAAGTCTTGTTTAAAACTGCAGTGCAAAAATTATAAGTTGAAGATTTAGCTAACTTCCTATATTTAGGCTATTCGTTGTAATCCAGAATGTGCATTAAAGCAAATCTACTCAGTCTTAATTACGAGGGCTGGAATGTTCTGGTCCACAGCCTCAGTTTGAAGCAAGCAGGAGGCTGACAAGATGGTGTGTCTCTTACATAAAAATCTTCACTATCTATTCAGGGCTCTCACTGCTAATTAAGCACAGTGAGTCAGTGAGGCTCAGTAGAAAGGGCATCAAACAAACACAAACTGTGGTGCTTTGTGAATGAATCATTCTCAACATGGACTGAATGCTGAGTCATGTTAAAAGACAGAAGGGTTTTTGTGTGCGTGTTAGTCACTTTTAATTCACTCTATGCAAACACAGTAGCAGCACTCAGGCAAAAGGAACCAGCATGATTTTAGTAGTATCTGTTGATGCAGTCAAATGACTTGTTAGCTAACACTGGTAGTACAAGTAGCTGCTTTAGTAGTTGTAGTAGTGGGTGTTGTTATACAAGCTATTTCACTAGCAAGGGTATCAGTCATAGAGGTAACAAGTCATAAAGGTAGTGTCATATGGCTGGTTCTCAATAGGACATCCATTTTTTCATGCTATCTGGGTCCTGGTTGATCTCGATTGACCTCGGTTTTTAGATATCTGATTCAGATGGCGTGTTCCTTCAGGTAAGACAGAACGGACAGTTTGAGCATCAGTCCATTCATCTAAAGGCTTATCAGATGCCAAAACACAACACAGAGGTATGCAATACTACAAGGAAAGACTTGGTACTGGAAGTTGTACATAAGGTTATCACATCAACATGTTCATATATGTAACCTACCAGGAATGTGCACATACTGGATTGGCCATTGCAGCTCTTTACTGGATGGCATTACATTGTAACGGGGCAAAAGTTGAACCAGAGCTTTCGCCTATGTTTTATGAGTGCAGTGTAGTTGCACAGAATCCCTGTAAGCTAGTACAGTCCCTAAGTCGAAAATAGATGAGCAAGAAACACTCTGCTATGAGTCCACATCTTCGTGTTTCGGTTGTCAATCCTTTTCTGCGCTGCCCAAAAATAGCAAAAGTAGCTTTCACATTAGCTAGGCAAAGATAGCTAGCTAAGGCTAGCTTTATTCACCTTAGCTGGGTAGCACAAAAAAGGACTTGTTCCTTGGGTGACTTCTGGGAAAAATAAAAGTAATTTAACACGGGCTTTAAAACTGTCTATGAAACAGATTTCTCATTTTCCCTGTGTTAGCATAAAACAAAAAAATACTAGTCGTGCTTTGTTTTCCGATTTTATTGGTTATGTGAGTTGGATTTAACGGAAGAACTCACATTCCCAAGGTGTTGGTTGATCCTAGGAATGGTGCGATCTGGAGCAATGATAGAGTCTTTGTTTTGTCAGTATTTAACCACAGAAAATTATAATTTAATCAAGACCTGATGGCAGTCAAGCAGGTATTTATATCAGCAAGTTTAGAAAGCTTGTGTCCCGTTAGTTACGAGCAGTTTTCATTGGAACAACCTTATTGTGAAAAGACTGTGTGGCAGATACAACTGGCATGGAGATGAAGAATTCCCACAATGCACTCGTGCGTGCTGTGATAGAGTAAATAGTAGTAGTAGCCACAACAGCTGGAAACAATTTCAGCAATTTCTCTTAGTTATCTTAATGACTTGTCACCTTCCATAACAATATGAGTGGGAGGACGTGCGGTGGTGGAAAGTGAGTTGTTTACACTGAGCCTCGTTCAGCACTGGTCCCAAATATGGACTTATTTGTATGATGACGGACGGAAGAATTTTCCTCTGAATATTCTCGTCCTTCACACACACACACAAATGCACAAACACACACATTCGCAGTGAGGCAACCCCTTCCTGTACAGCACGGATCCGGCACATGACCAAAATAAACTCTGGCTAAAAAACAGGATGTCGGGAAGACACTCGGGCTTGTCACCCTGCATTCTCTGTGTGTGTGTGTGTGTGTGTAGTAGTGTTAGGGGGTCTGCACTACTACAGAGCAAAGTCTAAGCCAATTGTTTTTCTGGTTCGCTGAGTTCACCACAGTCTGTGTCTTCATAACAATGGACCACGACTGCTCTGGATCTGTGTGTGTTATTGGAAAAAGCTGTTGTGAATGTGTGTGTGTGTGTGTGTGTGTGTGAAGGACGAGAATATTCAGAGGAAAATTCTTCCGTCCGTCATAATACAAATAAGTCCATATTTGGGACCAGTGCTGCACGAGGCTCAGTGTAAACAACTCACTTTCCACCTGCACGTCCTCCTCATGTTGTTGTGGAGGTGGAGGCAGGTCGTTTAGGATGGCTGAAATGACGGCTGTTGTGTTACTGCCTGTTGCTGTCTGCAACGCAGTACGTGTGGGGAATGTCTCCATGCCGGACCATCTGCCGCAGTCTTTCTGACTGGGTTGTTCCAATGGCTGCTCATGTAACGGGACACAACTTTCTGCTTTGCTGATATAAATACTGGCGACTGCCGTCGATGTGAACAAATATGATTTCGGTTAATGCTGACAAAACGAACTCATCGACAACGAATCGCAATCCCAGGATGACAACACCAGAATGAGTTCTTCCGTTAATCAACTCTGTAACAATAAAATCGGAAATGGCGCGACTAATGTTTATCTTCAACACGGGAAAATGATCTGTTCATAGACGATTTAAACCGATGCTTTTATTTTTCCGGAAATCGCCCAGGCTAGAATCTTTTGTGCTGCCAACTGGGTGATAAGCAGCTGGCTAACTCTTGCCACAACTAATGTACTGTATTTTGGGCGGCTGCTGGTCAGCAACCGGCTGCAGATAACGAGCTGTAACAAACTCTGGCCTGGGCTTGAGACTGTGCTGGCTGCAGGATTCATGCTGACACACTGCGCTCAGGTATGGGCAGCTCTGATTCAACACCGTGCCGTCGATGAGGCTGCGATATTGATCCATGTGCATTCTGATGAGTTGTATGTGAACGTGTTTGATGTGAATGGCAGCCGCGGCCCGTGCAGAACTCGCCTGTATTGTTGGCTGCCCGGTGTGGGCACGGCGTCGATGTGCTGAATGAATGGTTGACCGTTCTGTACCTGAAGACGCACCGTCTGGTCGGGCATCAAAAACCCGTATCCGGGTAACGAGACGAATAACGTGAAAAATGGATGTCTGTTGAGAGCCGGCCGCTGTTGCCTTTGAACTGTTGCCTCGCGACTGATAACGCTGCTGATGATGGCTTATGTTCCGCTACCTGACTACTAAAGCGACTGCTGCTACCGGTGTAACAAATCGTTTGAACTTCGTCGGCTGTCTTTACTAGTCATGCTGGTTCCTTTGCCTGGTGCTGTTGCATGAAACGGGTAAGGCGTTTTACTGGCTTCGCTAATCGCGCAACATGACTCGGCATTCGATCCGTGGTGGGTCATTCTGGCATACGGTTAATGTTTGGACGATGCCCTTTCTGAGCCTCACTGACTCACTGATAACCGTTGGCGGTGAGGCCCTGGACCAGACTGGTGAAGACTTTGTGTGAGACACGCCGTAGCACAATCGGCCTCATAACGCTTTCAAAACAGACTGGACGGGGTCGGCCTGAACGGTGGTGGGGAATAGCCTAGCCTGGGAGTTGTAATCTCGGCGCCTGAACACACTGCGGCCAGGCAAATGTTCACTATTATGTTCACAATCGAGCTAACGGTATCAGCAACGAAAATGTTGCACCTGTTTATTCGGTAACAGGCTGTAATGGAATTAGCGCGCTGGCTGGGCGGCATCTGGTCTCACGGCGGCTACGGGGACATATTCGAGGAGGCTGCTGGTGTGATGTGCGCGGGCGCCTTCCGCGTAATTGAGCAGTCGTGGCGACGACCCTCACCTCTCCATTTCTGTTTTCCCCGGCACGAACTAACTGTCTCGAGATAGCCTCATGCTACTCGTGGATATACTGTCCTGGCATGCGTTACAGGTGCTCATGAGCAGAAATGCAGAATGTTGTGCTGTCACTTATCATCGTCTGCCCTACGCCAATAAGTTCATATTATAGTAACATGGTTGTCACGTAGTTGTTCTGGAGCAATGCGCTTCAATT
>BRZM01002652.1:0-32180 GCA_033238685.1 Lates japonicus | reverse complement strand
TGAGCTTAAATGATATTATTGTGGGTTTTCGCTTTCATCTCAGGGCTTTATTTCAATGTCCATGATTAATTTTTGTTTGTTTCGACTTGAACAGAATGATGTTATATCTATAGTGTAAAACCAATAAGTGTAAACTTTCCATATTTAGTTTTAAAGTTTCAAGGCTGTCATCATTTAACAGAAGTTCAAAGAGAGCTACAGTGGACCGTGTAGCTGATTGGGACACATTCTAGTCGATTCGGTGTTTTTAGTTAACTAATTTCCCTCGAAAGAAACATTTTCAAGATTTAAACTCTTTGTCTTGGTCAAAATCTTTGGTTAAAATAATCCCACCTCCCAATCAAAGTCAGCCCAATTATCTGATGCTAAGATGTCTTGTCCAGATTTTCCTGTGGTGTGGGGTGTGTTCAGACTGATTTACCCGTTAGCCAATCGGGAAGCGAGCTGACTGAAGGCGGAAGCACAACAAACAAGAACATCATCATCCGCCATGTTTGTTTACTCTAAAGTTGCGACATTTGGAGTTCTGAGGTCCAGACTCTGGTTGTTGGTGGTGAATCTGTTGGTGTCGCAGTGTGGTTGTGTTGTAAGTAAGGCGAAGGGGCGACTGTGGTGGTGGTGATGGGCCAAGCAGGCTGGGGCTAGCTGGTTAGCATGCTAGCTGACAGAAAAAAGAGGTGATAGAACCAGAGTAAAACACTGTTGTTGTTGGTGGAGACAGCTCAAGTAAAGGCCATGCTGTTTGATGCTGAGCTAGCTGTTTCTCCTTGTCTCCCCATATTTTTAAGCTACGCTAAGATAAGCTAATCACCTCCGCCTCAAGCTGCATTGACTTCTATCCATCTATTGGCTAATAAGTGAACATTTTGCCAGGCGTTGAACAATTCCTTCCCCATGCAAGCGTGCTCGCGTGCATCAGCAGGTATATTCTGAGGTGACAGGGATCCAATGGTGCATTAAGCCCCATCACAACTACTAAGCCCCTGGAACAGACAGACAGGCGAGGAGGGAGGAGGGAGGGGCGGTAATGTTCTTCATGGTTCTGGAAGTGCAGGAGGAGATGGAAAAAGCGTCAGAGAGACAGACAGGCCGAAGGAAGAAGTGGGAGATATATTGATCAGGAGGCAAGAGAAAGAGAGAAATCCAGGAGGAAGGAAATCAGAAAGATAGACCAAAAAAAAAGAAAGGTCGGTGAAAAAGAAGAGCAGGAGGGACAGGATGTAGGAGGAGGGTTTTAGAGGAGATATGGGGCAATGGTAAACGAGGGAGAACCGATGGGCTCTCAAGCAGAAGAATGGAGCAGATGAGGAATTTCATTTCTGATAGACTATTACATCAGCCCTCCATTGTCTCATCTTGGTAGTTTAATAGGAACGTTCATTTCCTGACAGACAAGGCAGACAAAGTGAGATCTATAACTCAGGCCTGAAACATCTCACCACACACACACACACACACACACACACACATAAATAAACCAATAAATATCACATGGTAGCGACACCACATGCGTCCGGCTTTGAGCGGATGCCGACAGAAATCAAACGCTGTCCACATTCGAGCCAGCGGTCGGGAGCCAGCTGTTCGGCTGAGGAATTATCTGGGTTAAGGCGTTTAGCCCTGTTTTCTGACGGGCGAGCGATGGTTCTTTCTGCCGTCTGTCACCAGATGCTGGCAGCGTCTCCACTCCTGAAGAAAGAGATGTAGAGATGGTGATAAGGGAGGAAGGTTGGTCAAAAGTTGACGTGCAGGACCAAAAATGAGAATGGTGAAACCTTCTCGGGTCACCAACCACTGGTCACCACTATCTCAAAAATGTCTATGTCAGAATCTCCAAAAATTCCACCATGACACATTATTTCACGATTCATGTTACACTAAGGACACATTCATGTCGCCAAATGTCGATCAGGTAAACACGGTAAATAAAGATGCAAAACACAGATTTATCAATTTTATTTTCCTCTGGAAATACTGAATAATTACAGCAGTTTCGCGATGGATTACAAGCCCCTGGGATTATAATCCCAAACCATGACTCGTTGTGAAGGCAAAGACATCGCAACAGGACGGTTTTAAAGTAAGTCCCTGCACAAATCTAAAGTATCGAACAAGTACTTTCCAGTGAGACCCCACGGGTTTGAAAACCTTACAAGGACAATAAAATAACGAAATTTGAATTAGGTGAAGGACAAGGGATCAAATCCATAAAGGCGAATGGTTATTTAGTTTGTTTGGCTCTAACAATAGTGGTGATATATCCAATATATCTATTTTTCATGTTGATCAATATCAAAGATGGCGTTGGTAACATAACGCTCTGAGTTGAAATAAGTGAATTAATATTTTTTGTGTTTTTTTGTTTTTAATGTTTTTTGCAGCGTTTGTAAGTTAGGTGTTTCTTTTACTGATATATCTGTTTATTTTTATTATTTAGATTATTAGTATTATCACTTTTTAAGTCCTCATTTATCCTCTTTTTCCATCTTTGTGTAGCTCCATGTGGGGAGTAGCGCTCCCAAAGTTGTTGTTCTACATCTTGTTGTGTGTGAAATTATTCATCCTGTATCTCGTGTGTTTCCTGTGGTTTTGGTTCCTGTGTTTCTGGTTTCTTACTATCCCTGTCCTCGTGTTCCCTTATTAGCAGAACTTTCCTGTTGTTTTATTTTGAAGAGTACTTGTCCTGGTGCGTCACCTGTGTTCAATTAGTTAATCATCCTCAGTGTTGTATAAGTCTGTGATTTCCTGATTCGTTCGTCCCCACTTCAGTTCATGTGCTGTGTGTCTTTTCCCCGTCGATCCTCGTGTGATATCTCCTGGACTTTTTGGTTTCCTCCATCGGCAGCTGGACTTTAGGGACTTTTGTTTCAGTACCTGCACTGGCAGTAAACGTTTATGGTCTTTTGGTTTGTCGTCCTAGGTGTCAGAGACTGGTGCCTGTAGTCGGTTATATATTTTAACATGTTTCTCTTTTGTATGAATTTCTGTGTTAATTTGATATGAGTTATTTGTTTGTGTTGTGTGTGAAGATTAGGATGAAGGATAAAGGAAGAAAAAGTTTTTGTTTGGTTGGTTTTAGAGGTGGGGGTTGGGTCTGGTTTTGTTGTATTTGTTTCATTGTTTGGCTGGCCTGAGTCTGTCTCATCCTCTGAACCCTCTGTGATTACAGAACAGCTGAACAATAAATCATTTGTATTGTCACTTCTACTCTGACTCCATCAGTTCTCTTGGTTGGTGTGTGTATTCTACTCCTCCCAGGGGATGTAACACCAGGTCCAGCTCGTTCCAGAGTTTGGAGCCCTGAAAATGCTTGCCTCAGAATCCTTTTGGTTGAAACAACTTGCTGGTTAACTTTTTTTTTTTTCTTTTTCTTTTTTAAAAAAGAGATTTATACTGTTTGTTGTCTGACTAGCGAGATTAATTCAGGTTTGTTTTATAAGACATAAAGGCTCAAATTCAGAGGAAAAAGGTGTCTGTTGGTGACTCCATCGTGTGCATACAATCTTTTCAACTCTTCAGTTTCAAAACTCACATTCTGGTCTATGTTATTAATGTTCCGGTTTGTTGTTTTTTAGATCACGGAAGAAGATTCTCTGTCAAACATACTCTAGAAGTCACTGTGGTGTAGGGCCTGCCATCATTTCACATTGATTCTGTGATTCGCCAACCATAAGTTGCTCTTTAATTTCCGCTGAACGATTTACCAGTGGAGTTGAATATGTGCAAATGTGAGTAAAAGGTAAAATTTGCTCTATTTTGTAAGGAGGTGAGGTTGGAATCAAAGCCAACTAAATATGTGCACATAAACCACACGGCCACCTGTTATTTATGGAGTATAACCATGTATGCACACCCACACACAAGCATGTGGGTGTGTGTTAATGAGGGGTGGGACAGGGATGAGTAAGCTGTGAGGGAGACTGACGGGAGCTTTCTGAGGCCCATTTCCAGTGCGGTGTGAAACAGCACCATCTGTGAGGCTGGCTCTCTAATGGGCAACTTAATGAACTTTGGAACCATGGCTTCTCTGTATGTGCTCGTGTGTGTGTGTGTGTGTGTCTGTCACACACACACAGATATTGACCTCCCGCTCAGCATGGCCGACATCAGCCTTTCGTCTAATGTGCATATTTCCAGCCATTGTTCGCGCTCTTTCACGTCTTTTTTTTTTTTTTTTTTGTCTATTTCCCTCACACACACACACACCGGCCCAGATGTTGTTGCCCAGGCCTGAACACACCATCAGCATGATACCCCCGCTAATAGTTTTATAGGACCTGGGGGCGGCTCTCAGATCATAATGTTATGTGGATGCTAATATCCTCTGATATCCTGTAATTTGAGGAGGAGGCGCCGTCCCCGTTATGTGCGTCTGGGTTATTGTATACTGTACATGTTTATTGGTGTAATATTAAATTATATAGAGGCCTCTGTTGGTCCATAAGGGCTATAAACTGAGCATTATGAGCGCTGTGGATTTTTATTAAAATGTAAATACTGCATCATGTTGCAGATGACACACACACACAGTAAACATGTTATCGACTGCATGAAATTCTACATATTAGGTAATTACAGTTCAATTTCCAGAAATTGTCTGTTAGTACTTTCAAGAATAGGCTAGCACAGTATGAGAATAAAATCTGTCCACATCTCAAAAGGCTGAAATAATCATCTGTGTTTTTAATTTGGTATAGGTGGCCAGTTTCAGACATAAATCATCAACATTCCTGTAGGTAGGCCTTAATTTATGCATGAATAGCAACGAGGAGAAAAGAAAGCAGATAATTTGCAGCTCAAAGGAAAACTGAGAGTGATATCAGCGTATGTTATCGCAATTTATGTGAAGAACAAGAAGAAAAGAAAAAAAAAAAAAAAAGTAACCCGATACAGGGAGAGGATATGAGCCTTTGCCTGTGGAAAAAGAAAGAAAAGAGGATATAGAGGCAAATAATGCCAAAAAAAAAGAAAATGATTGGGAATGAGGAAATATTTTTATGTTTCAATTAGGTTACAATCAAGCTGTGGGGAAAAAAAAAAAAAAAAACTACAAAGAAAAAGAAATAAATAAAATAACAACTTTATTTATTTTTTCATATCATTAACATGTCTCCTGTGTAGAAATCTTCAGTCATCTTGCTCTCATTTTCAGCTCAACCCTCGCTGTTTGTAATTCATCAGCTGACACTGAATTAACACACTACACCACTCTGTTAAGCGGTGGATCATCATGCAGCTTTCCCATTGTTTCTGTAATGAATTCTGTTTATTAGCATCTCCAAAGAAGAGCCTCCCAGCATCGCCGCAGCTTCATGTAAAACCATAATGAACCAATGCTTGCAACAATTAGCGGCGAAATTCGGTTATACTCTACTTCAGAAGACTCCACTATTGCTGGCCGTCAAGTGGTTTAATTAATTGTGTGATTTTTTATTTTTTTTCTTCCTCTCCTCTGGTATAGCGTTTGTTATTTGACTACCGCCCAGCAATGGAGGAAAAGTGAAAAGTATGAAAAAAGAAACAGGGTCATCGCTCACATTTGTCTTATCTTTTTTTTTTTTTTCCCTCTGACTTGCTGCTTGCATGCTTTCCTCGTCTGTCTACTTCAACATTTTCCTCTGTTCTCACTGCTTTTGTTCCTTTTAATGTTTTTATTGCTTTATTGTAATCTATGTCTCCCTGCTGAATCTATTAGATTGGTAGCTGAGATATCCCAATCTTCCGTGGGGGCCATTACTGCTTCATCTTATCATCTTTAACCTCTACACTACACCTCCTCTGTGGCTCTCCCTCCCTCCCTCCAGTTATTTTTTGTCATGCATCCGACAATACGCTCTGCTTTGTTAAACTAACGTGTTGGCGACCCAGCTGGGAGTTATCATGTACTCATACAAGTGTAATGAGATGCTTTTTTTTTTTTCTTTCCTCCCAAAATTTTTAGCTCATGAACACAGAAGAGACAAAAAGGCCCCTGCAACCTAAAATTGGTAAAAAAAAAGCAGATCAAAGGGGAAAGAAGGGGAGGGAGGAGGGTGAAGGAACTGTCTGGGGCCTCACTAATGGTGGGCGTCAGAGGAAAGCAGGGTTAATGTGTGATGTCTGAGGCGAATGCTTTGCAGGATGGATGTGTGTTCATGTGCTGCGTCTCTGGGGCCTTGTGCACATTATTTGGTCCCTCTTGCACTTCTGCAACTGCAGGATTTTAAACACACACTCACACACTTCAGGGAAAAGGCATTTGTGGCTGTCACGTCAGACTGAATTAATAAGAAGCGATAAAATTCTGGCGTTAAGGACTCAACAAACTTCCCTCCGTCAAGATCTTTGGGTATGGATGGATAGTGTATTGACCAGTGTGATAGCATCATGAAACCAAGTCTACACTTGGAGTTACATCAGTGTTGCTTTTCTCATCCAGGGGTTTTCACAGCTCAGTCTATAGGAGGATCTTTTGTTGTTTTTACATCATCGTTTATGTTTCTTGCCTCAACAGCGGTGGAGGCGGTAAAGCATAGCACCAAGCCTAAACACATGGAAGTCAAACAAAACAGCATATCAGTGAGCTGCAATACTTTGAAACACGTTAAAATCTGCAGCTTTACTCCCAGGCCTTGGTGTAATGTAAGCCTTTGTAATCAAATATGGGTGTGGAGGCGGCGTCACCATCTGCTCACCTTCTCACGGAGGAGAGTTTCACTTCTCAAACACATTGGTTCTAACTCTGGTATCGTTGGGAGAAAAAACAGAAACATCTCAACTAAACATGGAAAAATGGTGAGAAGGCTGACGGGTTCTTAAACCCTCTGATGAAACTTGAAAATGATACAGGTCAGATTAGCGTTTTATAGTGCTGTCTAGATGTGTGGTAAAGTGTTAATGCCTGTGTGGTGGACTCAAAGTGTCCCATAATGCATCGTGAAAAGTAGTGAACAACTGATGGTCACTAACCAAGCAATATCCATCATGCATTGTTTTGTGAGGAATATGAAAAATGAACAGGATTTGTTATACAGCAAATTTCAATGGCAAGGAGATTCAAAGAGCTTTTTACATAAAACGAAAAACATTGAGACAAAAATTAATAAAGAAACCGTAAACAGGCAATTAAATATTGTTATTAAGGAGTTTTAGGCTAAAATACAGTAAAACAAACAGGGTGAAAGTTTCTAACTGAGCAATAAATTTATCATAAGTCTCAAATTTGATGATTTAGTGAAGGCTGCAAACTGAAAATATTTATATTGGATTGTTGAGTCTGACACGTTTTTAATTGTGCAACAGCAACAAAGTAATTTAAGAAAACAACCTGAGAACAGTGTTTAACACAGCTCACTAGATCGTCCTCTACACTTAATTCCTTAGTAGTGGGGTGGTAGTGAATGAGCCATTACGATAAAATGACGACACACGGCTCACAGTTTATGGGAAGGTATATTGTGTGAAAGTTTGAGACTATGACAAATTAAAAGCAAAATAATAGACATATATTACTATAAACATGATAAATTAATTGAATTCTGCATTAAGATAAATATTTTTAATGTGGTTGTTGTCATTCTTAGTTTTTTTGCTTCATTTAAATGCGTTGTCGTTACTCGATAAGAAAACAAGCGTTAATTACACAACATTGGGATTGTTGGCGTCTTCGAGCTTCTTTAGGTCCTTCTTATCACATCAACCCCAATGTGTTTCCACCACACCCACTGATTCAATTGTCCCATTGTTAGTTCTCCATTTAAGAGAGTTCACCAACCTGAATGAGCGATCTGGCCCTCTGTGCCATTAAGTCCTTATGAAAATATGGTTAGAAAGGCTCAGGTTTAGGGTTACTGTCGGATGTGTAAATTGTTTGTATAATGAACGTGACTTTTGCCTTTCAAATGTGTTATGATTAAAACCAGCCACTCCAGTTCAAACACTGCAGGTGGTTTTTCAAGTCCAGTGGTTGTCACAAATAAACTTCACGTCCATCAAAGGATGTGCAGGATTAATGTGTATATAAACTTTAATGCATACATAAAAACATTTCTGGGTTAATTTAAAGTTCACGGTGTCTTCTGATTCTCTGGATCCAGGTGATGTGATTTCAAACACCTTTTATGGGTCAAGAAGCCAAAAAAACAAGCAGTAATCATCAGGTTTACAACACATCTTGAGAAAACAACAGACAGAGAGTAGCTTTTTTGTAACACACACACTGTCGTTAAATCATGAGTGAGTCCTATTGGCATTGTTTTCTCAGCTCTCCCAGGACCGACTTTAATCAATACCAATCACAAACAAAATTAGCCTGGCCTTAGCAGCACCACCTCTCCCTTCCTGCGCTGACTACAAGGTTGCTCCAACCCAGCCATTGCACATGGAACATCCCACATGGAAACCCTTCAGAAAGGCGTCCCTGTGACATGTTGCGAAGCTAACGCAGGAATTCGTCGCTAAGAATGTTAAGAGTCGGGCGTGAAGGCATTTAAGTGATTCATGCCAGCGACATGGAAGGCATAGAATATAAAAAGAATAGGAATATTACCATGTTCGCCAAAATACCCACTGAAGGGTGGCTATTTCACTGTACTTTTCACTGCGTAGTCAGCTATGAACTCATCTGAGGAATGGTTTTCACAGCTAGAATTGAAGGAAATTTAATACCCATTTCTCTAAAACAATTCCCAGTATCTGCACATGGTACCGCATTGTACTGAATGAAATAATCCGCAGCATGGCTATTGCACTGGATCTAGGCGCCAGCCCATCTGTATGTGCACTGCTCCACTTCTGAGGCTAATGCCGAATACAAATACAAAACTAACAGTGTAACTTCTGTCGGGTGGATTCGGTAATGGGTGTTTAAACAGTTAAGTAGAGGAATTACACTGGTTTACAGTAAACATACTAACATGAGAAAAGCTAGTACGGGGAGGTGTCAACGAGCTACATGTTTACATGTGTGTGTGTGTGAACATATACATCCGGTGGGACGGCTGACCATAGGCGTGCAGAGGGATCCCGGATAGTGAGTGCGATACGGTATGTCATGTACAATATGTGCTAATAAGTTGTACATGCAGACCCTGAGATACTGAGGAAAAAAACTCTGTAACATTTCCGACTGTCGTCCGTTTTGCGTGTTTGCTACCTTTGTGATGTGGACCCATTAGCTTCTGCAGCGGGTTGCTCGTGGTACCAGACACCGATCAGGTGGAGGAACACTGACTAGCAGAAGCGGAGGTGTGTGTGTGTGTGTGAACATGATTTTGTCTGTACTGTTTGTATATGACATGTGTCATACTAGAACCCACTTCCCACATTCACCGACTGCTGTCTGTGCAGGTCTTTATATTTCATATTGAACCATTTTCTAGCTTGAACCCTGAGTATTTGAATGTGAGTCAGTTCCCAAATGATGGCATGTATAATCTGGAGGAACGTTTTGTTTTAAAAAGCTTCTTCAGCTACCCTTTCAGTTTTGTTTTGGAAATGGAAGTATGTTTCTTTTTATTGTTTCTTTTGTTTTAAAAAGTAGAATAGTCCAGTCTGATTAACAAATCATATGAAAATTAACCCTGATCTGTGATGTCATGCCTCTGCTGCTCCCATTCTGCTCGACATTTAAAATTTATTGTTAATATTTCGCATCTCCACATGGAATCATATTCTTTTGTTCTCTCCCTTATTCTTTCCCTCCTCTAGTTCATTCTTTGGTCATGAGGCAGATGGTGCATCCACCGAGTCTGGTTCTGCTCACCGGTTTCTGCCTCTTAAGAGGAAGTGTTTTACATTTCTTCTGGTGCTACTGTTGTTCTCTTGTGGCTTCATTTTCATGGGGAAACCTTTGCAGGAGCTCTGTGTTCGCACCTTTCTCTACTCGACTGATGCTGGCAATGAGCTATATGAATGTCGGCGGTGATGCTGAACGATAAATCACAACCCTCAATCTCCATTGGGACTACTGACTGACTGCACTGATTTCGCACGCTGCAAGACACACTGAATCCACTGTCATTACTGGAATTTTATCCAGTCGACACCACAGTTTACGGAGGTCAAATAAAGAGACATCTGATCATCTGAGTATACTTATAATTTTAGACGTGAAAGAAACAGTTTAATAAAGTTCTACAAAACTACAAGCTTGCGGGTGAGGGGAGAAGATGGCGGGGCGAGAGTGAGAACAGCGACAGCGCAGAGAAAGACAGAGGAAGCAGGAAATTGACGAATTGAGGAAGAAGACAAAGAGAAAGAGAGAGGGAGGGAGAGAAAGAGAGTCCCTGGTGTTTGTATCTCTGCATTAAATGGTGAGATCTGAGCTCGCTCCCATCGCTCCCTGGCGACCAATCAGTCTCAGTGTGTCTGCAGGGGGGCGGTTAACTGGTTCACACCAGGCTGACGCAAACCCAGTGCCCTCACCCAGCCGGCGGACCACCCTGACAACACACACACATTTACACATTCATTCATACAGACACGCACAGGAAGGGAGAGCTCGAGAGAAAACAGAATGCGCAACACAATCGCATTACTGGGTTCAAAATAAGACACCATATTCACGCTCACACATATAGCACATGGGATCCAAACGCAGATAAATGAAGAGATGTAAATTCACACACACTTCGCTGCATATCGTATTCTTGGCCCGTCGTCTGCCCTTCCTCTCCCCTCTGACATACTGAGCTTCAAGCGGAAGCTCAGCTCTGTCTGGAGAAAAGAGGAGCTTTGTCTCCAGAACACAGAGAGCCTCTTTCTGTTAGCTGTGCATGTGTGTGTGATAGAGAGAGTGTGCAGCAGGGTAACAAGTGCAGATAAGAGTTAAGAGTAATTGAGAAAGAAGGAAAAAGAGAAGGACGGAAGAGGAAGAGAGAGAGGGGAAAAAAAAACATGAGAAAAACCAACCAGGATCTTTTGTTGGTCGGTATTTGGAACGGATTTTAAAAGATGCTGTCAGCCTTAAAATGAAATGCAAATGAGGTCCGCTGTTTTCTTGGCAGCGACGGGGTGACATCACCGCGTGTGAGCGCAATATAAAGTCGCACTTTTACTTTTCACACCGTGTTTTAAAAGGAGGCATGTTGGCCGCGTCTAGACGCAGAGGCCGCTAACGTGGCGCCTGGCTGTCTCGCTCAAACGCCGGGGCAGAACAGGCGGCGCCTTTGCTCGCTGACAGGTCTCACGGGGGGAGAGAGAGGAGGCAGACCAGTTTAGCCACGGTACCTCAGGAGTGAGACAGGGTTGACAAAGAGTGAGAATTTCTGGTGGGCATTACTCTTCCTTTTCACTTTATGTTGCATAACTTCACTGCAGTGGGATCTGTTTAGTAGAAATGAAGGTCAGAGTGTGTGTTGCGCCCCCTGGGATCAATAAAGTTCAGGCCTTTCAATTAAAAATGTTAACAGCACTTGAATCTACACAGAGGTAGAGCCTTGAGTTTTCCTCACTGATGGAACAGAGGAATGTTTTAATACCCAACAGATTTATAGCTTTTAATAAAAAATAATCTCCTAAATCAGAGGCAGAACTTCAAGTAGCTCAAGTGGCCTATTAATAGATTAGATTTAAGAACTTTCCAATTCTTTTGGCCTTTTGTTGTGACTGCAAACTTTTAAAGGAGGATCTCAAAACTTAAAAGATCTTTAAACCGTATTAAATTTTGGGCACAGGCTTAACGGGGGGGGGAAGCAAAAGTCAAAGAAGTGCTCAAAAACTTGAGAAAACTGGTCAGACAAGCACCAAAACAAAGCTGTTTCTTTACCCAGCTTGCACAAGGAAATGTCTCAACCACGAAGCCTTCACCTCAGCTCCAACTATGACGGCGGCTCAGCAGCCAGAAGACATTCGCTGTCATCACCTTCATTGAGAAAGGAACAACCACCCAGCTGTTGATTTTCAAGACTTGAACTTTCACCTCGTTGCTTAACTCCGCCAGACTCCTCTGAGCAGCGGATAATGTGTTGTAATCTTCCCGGCCCTCCCTCGTCTGTTAACTGTAACACATTATACCAGCAAACGTGCAACCTTTGACCTCCAATAACTCTTTGTTTGTCCTGCTCTCAGCTGTAAGGTGTAGGTTGTAAGGAGCTCATGTGGCGTGAACTCCAACCCAGAATGAAAGTCAAGGGAAAAACTGAGATAAAAATCACATGTGCACGTGATTCATTGACACAGATGCATCTGCATATGTGGTATTAACATGTAACCATGCTGTTTTCGTCTTTTTCTCTGTTTTGTTTATTTAAGACGATTTTTTTTCACCCTTTCTGCAACCGTTACTGTTCGCCTGGCAAGGGCTGCCGACAGATGTGGTGCCTTCAAGATACAAAGTCTGGTTACATGTCAGCTTCTGTCAGTTTGAATTGATAAAAAAATACAATATGAGTAGATTTAGATTGAGAAATCTTGTTATACTTTAAACAAGCTATATAATCCCACCATATATAAAACAATGCCATCATATCCTTGTGGTTGCATCACACTGCCTCCCAATCTCTGTGTTTGTAGTTTTGATGCTCTGGATTGTACAAATGAGAAGAATTCACTTCTTAAAAACTTTGCAATGACACTCTCTCATACACTTTTTGCAGTTTATACGGTGGGGTTCCACTTCCAGTTTTGGATAACACCCGGTTCCTTTTGAGTTTGGACACATGAATGCACATTAAGTCACACTGGATAACATCATCTGTACTCAGCTGTACGCACAACAAATGATAGCAGAATGAAAAACTTATGGGAGTTGACCCTGAAAATAAAATTTGGCATTGAAAACAACAATTAGAAACAAGCAAAATTTAGTTATTACCATCTAATTGTCATCTGTCTACTTTCAGCAATTGTTTTTTTTTTTATTTACGATGTCAGTAGATGTCAGGTCACTGGTTTTCAGTTTCAACTTTCTGTCACTGTTTTAGTGTGGAGGGGCGGGGCAAGGAGCGCAATCTACATATCATAACACCGCCCAGGACACACATTACATAAAACTAACACCTTTCGCAGGTGGTTTTCAGGTGTTCGTGTGTCTCTTTACATGTACGGAGCGCTTAACTCCACCCACCAGCACTCCTTGCCCCGCCCCTCCAGGCTAAATCATCGCAAAAATACTGACATCGTTTAAAAATAAATAAATAAATCACCAGACAGAGATAATGAAAAAATGTGTAGATTGTCATTGAAAAACACAAATAATTAAAAATATATATCAAAATAGAACAAGTATATCAAGTATATAAGATTAAACTTGTTGTGTTTGTTATGTTTTCTTTTTCAGACCAGGTTTTGTGTTAAATGGCATGACAAAATTTTAATGTCACTGTTGTAGTTCCATAAAAACTTTACTTTCCCACCTTTGCACACAAATGTTCCATAAAGTAGGTGTGATTGCTTTATCGTTTTTATCGTATGTTGTAAAATACCCTCCCTCGTTCCGGCATCAGAAAAGGGTAAAGGCACTGTTGGACGATCCTTCAAGCGCTTCCTTTGAAGCATACTGAACCCTTTACAGATTCCTGATGTTCAAATTTCCCTCAAATTCAGTTTTTTCTTCCATGCTCATGGAAATAGAAGCTTTAACCCTGCTCCACTTTCGCCTGTTATTCTAACATGATTTTGAAATACAAAGACTCACTACTACAATTTACAGAAATCACATTATAAAAGGAAAGCTTTCAAATATTGTACACTTACACACAAACCCATCAAAACATAATTAGAGGGATACCATTCAATAGGACAATCATTCTCTAGTCTGCAGATGAACATGTAACACGTGGACCAGCACACACGTACAGGCATATTCACCCATGTGTGCAACTCTCTGGCAAAGACAAGAAAACATTGTTGACCCTTAGCACCGCATTGAGCTCTCAAAGCCCTGCATTCATCATGACTGGCTACTTTTCAGCGTGACACCGCTCGCAGCTTATTCTGCCTCTTGCAAAAGAGCAGTTTACAGGCTTATAAATGCTGTCGATCTGGAAAGATTTTCTATTATAAGAGGTTATTGTTTTGGTATTGAGGTAACAAATGAGTAGTTGCATGCATGGATGAATTCGGCAACATAGAATATACATGTGCATTAAATACTGGCTTGACTGACAATCTCCAACCACCAGGATTATCCCGTCTTTCCAAAATGTGTCCGCTATGCATTGACATGCATAATTTAACAGCAGGATGGACGCTGATTGCAGCTGTGTAATCAATAGCCTTCGAGCTGTACTGTGCTTGCATGACGCAGCACATATGCTCAGCAGCGCTGGCAAAACGTCGATTGCAAGGTTGTAAAATTGTTGCTGCTGCTGTCTTTGGGTTCAGCGTGATTTTCCACAGTCTCTTGTGCGTGTTTGAGCGAGAACACACACATGTCCAGTGTATGCCAGCTGCGGCAGACGTGCGTCCACATATAGTAGGTTACACCTACACGTTCTCTGCCATCCTGCAATAGTCTTCCCCGCATTACCCCGGGGGATGTGACTCAGGCCACTTGTACAGTAAAAAAGCGCTCTCTTATGTGGCAAGAAACAAAGACACACATACACACAAAACACTGTGCCATCTGGGACTCATTTCCTATCTAGACAGCACAGCCATGTTGTTAGGCAGAGGAATGCTGGGCGAACAGCCCTACGTGCTCCAGCAGAAGGTAAATTACAGGGAACTGCATTGCGCCATAACTCAGGAGAAAATGCTGCGGCAGCCTCAGAGTTTGAGGGCCAGCGTCTGCACTGAATCCTCTCGTTCTTGACATTTCTTTCCCTGCTGGGTTCACATCTACAGATGTGGTGTGAGAGTGTGTGGGTGTCTTTGTGTTACATCCCTTAGCTACTGGTGATATGAAGGACATTCCTCTCGCTACACATTTTACTCATTTGACTAATGAGCAAAATGTTAGCATGCTAACATAATAAGCTGAATGATCATGGTAATATGAAGTCCGCAAGCATCAAGCTTGTGTCGCCTTAATTGTAATTTAACACTATATTCATCTATGCTGTAGTCAAGAACACCTGTGCATAACGTTGTCCTGTGAGTATGTTAGCCATTCATGTCATATATGTATCTGAGAACACCTGTACGCCGTTGTCACTGTGGTATGTTGGCGCGACTAGCGTGTCAACAACAGCATCAAGAACACT
Organism: Lates japonicus; assembly: GCA_033238685.1. Taxonomy (NCBI): domain Eukaryota; kingdom Metazoa; phylum Chordata; class Actinopteri; family Centropomidae; genus Lates; species Lates japonicus. The sequence continues at coordinate 17,055 of BRZM01002652.1, read as the reverse complement.
GTAGCATTTGTCTGGTATGTTAGCAGCTAACGTATCTGTGTAGCATCAAGTGCCTGTACATAACGTTGTCTGGTATGTTAATAGCTAACGTGTCTGTGGCATCAAGAACACCGCCAACACCTGTACAATTGTCATATTGGTATATTGGCATGCTAACATATGCATGCTCAGTTTAAAGCACAGCTGTACCTAAAAGAGCTGCTAAATGGCAACATGAATGTAGTCAACCATTTTAAGTCCTTTGTTTGACAGCAATAGTCATGTTTCTTCTATAACAGCAGCTCTTTGTGCAGCTGCTATTTAAATTATAAATATGAGTGTTCTGGTGCGGTTGTTAGCTCTTAACAGGCTCTAAATAATGACATAAACACTGACTATTAGCATACCAAAATAAATCTGAAACATTAAATTCATATAATTTATAGCCTTAGAAAAGTTATCTAGATTTTCAAATATCATCAGTGTCGGTATCAGTGTCAATCTAAACTTTCAAACCGTGATGGTATGCGTGTGTTGTGTGTACGAGCACAAGCATAATCGCAACAAATCTGTGAAGATGACCAACCTGCTAATAGCTGTGTCAGGAGCAGGGCTCAAGTGTACCACTCAATACACTCACACACATACTGATCCCAGCCAGAGGGGAAACAATAAAATGTCAGCGATGAAAAGGTCGTCAAAGGACAACGGATGAGCTTCCACACGCCTCATCCTCCTTTGCGGTGCCATATCCTGCATCTACGATCAAAAGCGGTGGCGTAACCGGGGCATTCACACCACAGATCGCAGGGCCGTCACTCACCCAGCGACGAGCCACACAATCAATGTGCTGAAAGTTGAGCCAGGCAGTGCGGGGCTGTGAACTCGATGGGTGTTCTGGAAATGAGAAAGGCGAGTTTTTTAGCAGCCACTTTGAGCAAACTCATCACAAAATGCCTGCTTAGTGTACAGTTCACAAACAGTAACATTATCTCCCTGTCCTCTTCGACAATAGGCCTGCCTGTTCTCCCTGCCATCTCTGTTTCTCTTCCTCCCTTGTTTTTCTTCTCTCCTTTTGAAGCCGTATTTTTTTCATCAAGCACCCATATTTTTGCTTATTTGGTCCTTTTTTCTCTGCCTCTTTCTAGACCTACATCAGTACTGAACAGTACTGAAGAGGTATTTGTGGTACGTCGTTACTTCAGCATTTAAATTTTATGCTAATGTATACTCGGATTCGACAACATTACTTTTTTTTTCAATTCACTGTATTTATTTAAATGTTAGGGAGCCAGGGAGAGGACAAAAAAGAGAAAAAATATTCTGAAGGTTTGCATATGCTTCTTGACATCTCGTAAAAGTGTCTCAAAATCTTGCAAAAGTTTCTTGAGATGTCGCAAAAGTACATCTGTAGAATCTGGAGTTACTTGTTACTTTGCAGATTAAAACTCCACATACAAAATAGAACGACACATTGTTACATATTAAACTACACGAGAGTATTAAAGCGCTGCGTTGGCTAACCAAATACACACAACGCAATGTCTTTCCAGAGGTGTAAAATCCTGTCTATATGATAATATGATAAAAAAACAAAAAACAAATTGTAGCTTTGATAACAAGTAACCACAGCTTGTAAATGATATTTCAGTGTTCACATCCATCACAACGTCACAGGGGGCTGGAATCAATCCCAGCCAGAGCCCCGGGTTTGAACCCTTCTTGCTGTGAGGCGACTTCTACTTGTAACAAAGCATCTGTACCCCGTTTTATCACTTCACTCTCAACGTCTGCCTCTGTCTTTCTCCTGACTTTCCATCCCATCTCTTCCCCACCTCTAACATCAGGTGACCGCTCTGCTGTAATCCACACATAACTACGGGGGGGGGGGGGGTCTAATCTGCCTGTTCCCTCTGACGTACACCATTTTTCAATCAGCGCCACCAAGTTTCCTAATCCCTGTTTATTAGCCCAGTTAGCCTATATATAGCCCCAACACACGCGTCCACCGCAAACACAGGAAACGGCAACGAACGACTGCCGTATTAATATTAAGCAGCTTAGCTCGTGTAAGGGCCAGTGTCTTTTTAAAATACCACGGAGGACTCAGGAGGGGATTATATCAGCCGGGCTGAAACTCTCTTATTTTGCCTCGTGCTGGGAGGCAGGAGGACGACGGAAGAAGGAAAGGGAGGAAAGGGTGTAAAGATGCTCTCAAGGTGAACGAGGGAGTGGGAGTGCAGGAGGGCAGCTGCGAAGCACACACAGAGTAAACCTACATGTCATTCACGTTGAGTTTTGTGGTCGTATATAACTGAACCTGCAGGCGAGGGAGTATTTAACATAACAATGGATGTTTTTTTTTCCCAAAGCAAAAACCACAATACTTTTGTTTTCTTTCTTTTCTTGAGCTTGAGCTGTCATGATGGAAGAGTTACCATGAAAAATAAAAACCACATCAGACGAGTAATTGAGCTGCTTGGGGAATCAGAGGCTTCTGCACTACGATGAAAGACAAAGATTTTTTTGATCCCCTCAGAGCGCTCCCGACTATTGAATTCTACCACTAACAAACTGTCTGCAAATTGGCAGAGGATTGATATGTGACCTCTGGGAAACATACATACATTGAAGCTATTTAAAAAGTAATAATCCAAAAAAAGTCTGCACAAAACCCGCCAGTGTGCTGAAACAGGCCAAAGAAAAACCAAAGATCTTCTTTTTATCAGGTGAATCCACTTAGCATGTCCCCCTACATTCACTGTATGTGTTCGTTTTTTGAAAGAAATGCAGTGTGTGAGAGTGTGTGTGAGTGTGTGTGTATGCACTGTATGCCCCCAGCCTTCTAAAATGGTGCAGTAGAGCAGAGCCCTGTGTGTGTGTGCGTGAGTGTGTAGTGTAGTATGTAGTACGCAGCGCTTGGCGAGAGTGAGCAGGAGAGAGAAATTTGACAGAGTGCCAAGTCGACCTCATTTCCCCTGCTCAGTGTGTGTGTGTGTTGCAGTCGCAGCAGTACTGTAGCAGCACTAGCCAGCTTGGCTCAGCTCGCAGCTCCCGGATCTCCGCCCTGCACTTTATACATGTAACTCAATCCTCGGCTGCCGCACAACAACGCTACACAATGGCCCTCATCACCCCTCAGCGACACACACTGACATGTACAGACACCTGGCGCATACATATGTGCACACAGTGAATCTGGCCACACACACACAGATTTTTCCACTCTTACAGGTCTTGTGAGGTAAAGCAGCTTCAGTTGCAGCTTAAGCACTAAACATGTCAAACATACTCACTGACACGTACAGTAGGTCACAGTACAGGTACTGTACATCCTGTGCTCAGGTTAGAGTGTGTGTGTGTGTGTGTGTGTGTGTGACCCCCATCCCACTCCTAAACTCTATATGCTATATCAGGGACAAGCAGAGTTCTGAAAATATTCCCGGGTCTAATAATAAAACTATTGTAGTAACACACTGCTTTTGACAGCCTGTGTGAATGTATGTGTGTGTGTGTGTGTGTGTGTGTGTGTGTGTGTGTCCTGCATGTGTGCATCTCTGGCACCGAGCCCGACTGTTCTCCCCACCACAAGAAACTCATTGACCTGAATCGGTGCAGAGCCGCGCCCCTCCTCAGGGCTGCTGCAGAGACTCTAGGGAGCCCCTGGTGGCCAGAGCAGAGAACTGCAGCCTCAGAGCCTCAATATCAGACAGCAGACTGACTCACTACTACTCACATCTCTCACTTACATAAAAGGACCAGTACTTTAATTTTTAAATAATCCCTTACCAGTGAAAGTCTTGCATTTAAAATACAATCTCAGTAAGTAAAAGTGCAGAAGTATTATGAGTAAAACGTGGTTAACGTGTCATTGTGCAGAAAGAACGACATCTAAAACTGACATCTTATTATGATTCACATTTTTAGATTGTGAATACTGATGCATCGGTGCATATGTAACATTTTAATGCTGTGGCTGGTTGAGATGAAGCTGCTTTAATCCACAAAATGTCAGGCTCCTCTGAAGGGTCACAAGATAAATCTGAGGGGTCATGAGATGATTAATGCAGTAGGAAAGAAGAAAAATGAACAAATTTCTCTTGAGCTTTTTTGGAAAACATTGGATTATTTACCTCATTTGGGGCCTCTAACAGTAATTTAATTTCTTTTTGGTCATACTCATGGGCGCCTGAAAACTGCTTCGCTCTTATAACGGATTCTCTCTGAAAAACTGGACTTTTCCAGTTCCTGTCTCATCACCAGCGCTGTCAGGATATGTGTGTGTGTGTGACAGTCCCAGGATGCAGTGGGTTAATCTGTCAACCGTTGGATGAACTCCAGTGTTTACAGGATTAGCCTTTCGCTGGCTAACTGGTGGACAGACAATGAGGATGACTTTTTTCTTGTCATATGCTCCATCAGGAAAGACAGAGAAGCAGAGTGTGTGTGTGTGCATGAAGTAGTGTGCACATGCATGTCTGAGTGTGTCTGACCTTCTGAGACGACTCTAGAGGGTCAGAGATCAAGATTTGTGCGTACGTCTCTGAGTGTGTGTCTGCTTCTGTCTCTCTTGAAAAAGCCTTGTCTCAGAAAGAATGAGGCTCATAAAACTATAAAAAGCCAAGAGATCAGAGAAGCCATCTTTTCAGGGAATATACAAAAAAATAAAACAGGAACAAACAGTCTTTTAAATGACAGCTGAAATGTCTATTTCTGTCTCGCAGTTTGTCGTCACACCACAACTTAGCCACGCCGAGGCTGTCGGCTGGTGACAGAAAGCTTCCTAATCGCAGTCTTTACACAGACACAGCCGATCTTTGAAGTCCCACCTTTCACGCTCCTGTTATAGATGTGCTGCGTTCATTTTCATTCAGCAGAATCGGTGACTTTTAGTCAAAAAAAACATGACATGTTGGGTTCATGTGAGGTTTGGCCAATCAGCACAGACACTGCTGTCAAACTTGGCTTTGGCAGGTACGTGTGAGTGGTTGCTGTTGGTGGGAAAATTCTTTGAATAATTACAATAACACATTTGATGATAATTAGTAAATCCTCAAATTGTGTGGACTGGGTCAGTGTACGTAACAGCCAATTGATTTTGTTTTGGAGTGGGAAAACAGAAAACACATGACGAGCCTTTTCCCGTTTTTTGTTTGGAATGAGAAACCGTAAAACAAGCTGTTTTCTGATTTTCATTTTGGAACAATCAAATCTGCAAACAAAGATTGACTAGTATTTTTTGTTTTTGTTTTATGTTAACATGGAATAAATGAGAAATCAGTTACGAGCTTAAAAACCGTCTGTTTCATCATTTATTTTGCCCCGGAAGTCACCAGTGAACATTAGCACAGGATCCTCATAAGCTAGCACAGTCCAGCTAAGGCGAATAAAGCCGGCCTTAGCTTACATCCGGTCACAGAGCAGTTGCTCCAGAGCAGCCGAGGGGCAAATGCCTCAGTCAAGATCACCTTGACTTTAGCTGTGAAGGGTGAAAGCATTATTTCGTCTCATCCCACAGCACAAAGCCACTCCTTTAACCTTTCGCCACCGTTCCCCCAATTTCCACTGAGATAAAAGACAGTTTCCAAGAAAAGAGCTGATTCTCTACAACAGACGCTCCTCCAAGTCTGGTTTCATTTGATTATTGTTCGTTCACAAATCCAATCGTGAGGTAAGGAACGCAGTCAGATGCAGCACTTTTTGTGTGGTGCAGCATCTCAGGGAAAATTTCAATAATGGTTGAAGTTTTTAAACAAAGTAGCTTGAAGTACAGAAGTACAGAAAATAGAAAATGTTCTCACAGGCTGCAGTTGGCTCATTGGCCACATTACAAGAGCTCCACCTTAACAACAACAACAACACAAATAAAATCAATCAACGTTTATTTGCGAGAGAGTGAAGAATACCAGTCAAAATCTCACTCTTACTGCAGGATATTTTTATGATTTTTTTATGATGCTGGTGTTCACAATAAAAGTCTTGTAGTAAATATATAATTTGCATTTTATTCACAAGTACGGCACCAGGACATTTGGATGATAAATATACTGACTGCAATCAAACCTGGAGCCTTCAGTCGCCTCTGTAGGGCTACGTTTTGTGGCCCATTGATGGACTCAAACTCTGTCCTTTACTGATTCACATGAAGCTGTAAGTCGTCTTAATAAATGGCACATTTTCATATGATCTCCTCAACCTTTAATCCTTAACTGACCTCAAGGGGGGAGGAGGAAAGGAGGAAATTCTCACATACGTGGCCAACCAGCCGGAGGCTGAAACATATATTTGTATTCCAGTCATTGTTTGCCATTTGTTTGTGGCATGTTAGGACTCGCAGGTAAGACTCCAAGCTGTTAAAACATACAGTACACATGTTTACACATGATTTGAATGTTAGCCTGTGTCCACAAACGTGTCTTTTGAACCTTTGTCTGCTAGCGCGTCTGCATTTGTGAGTCACACTATTTGCATATTAGTGGATGTTGGCAGGATGTTTGCAAACTTTGTGCTAAATGCTAACCAACCTTCTCTGCTGAGATACCTTTGACCTTGTTTCAGAAAAATCTTTATCTTGTTTTGTGATTTTGTTTTTACTTTTGAATTTTGAATTATTTTTCCATTTCCAATATGTATAATAATAACACGCGTCATCTTGATAAAGGTATATGCTGTACTCAGGAAAGAACATCATCAGTAAGTCAAACCAAATCCAAGGGGAAAATGGCTGAAATAATAAGTTTATTTAGTGAATCTTTTCATTTAATCATTTAACTCACTAGCGGTTCTGTGAGACTTGTGTAGTAGTTACGTAGAGCTGTGTGTTGAGCTAAATGCTAATGTTATCATGCTAACATGCGGTTCCAGCTGCGACCCCCTGAGTTTCCTAGCGTTTCCTGTCCGTGTTTTCGTTTTCTCCCCAGTGTGTTCCTCTTGTGTCTCCTCCCCTGTGTGTTTGTGTCTGTGTTTCATTGGCAGAGGCGGAGCCTTGCACACCTGTTCTTCATTCACCTCATTACCTGCTGTATAAGAACCCAGGTCTATGTCCACTCAATGACAGACGGTTCCTCTTATGTGTGTGGGACCTGCTTTTCTGGGGAAGACTATTCAGTATTTACCATGACACCATGAACATGAACCACAGATAAAAACTGAACAGTACCATGTGTATGACTGATTTAATGTGGAACAAATAAGACAAGAGTCTTCACTACTATTGATGCTAGTAGCAGCCATCTTGAATTCTTAAGTTGGGCTTGGTGGGATTTCTCTGACTTTTAGAGTTGGAAATCCAACTTCGGGGGGGGGGGTGTTCCAACAACTGGAACGCACCATTAACCCTCTGATTCATCCTCTGGGGACCACGAATGCTTGTACTAAATTTAATGTAATTTCATCAAACAGTTGTTGCGATATTTCAGCCTGGACCAAACAGGATAACAACTTAAGAAGTCCACTCGAAATGAGTACAGGTGGAGTGTTGTTTGTGGCAGCTCAACACGTATGATGGAATTACCTGGGTTGAACCACACTGCAATCATTGAGAGCACATTTGGGATTAAAAATTTAGGACACTCTGTTGCACATCCCTCCCGAGACATCCAGTCCATTCACCAACCCAAATCAGCACAGGATCAGATGGCGCTGGCAGACAGGAGAAGGTGATCCCTCAGACTTTTTCTCAAGGCACATTTTGACGGCATCAAACCTGTAGGCTGCTAGTCGTAAAGGCGCACAACACAACAGAGACCGCAGGTCTTCATGATCGGTTCCACATTGCTGCTCGTATCTAATTATCTGGTTGACTGTCCACATCTATTATAGGATGTAACCCATATCTGATGGAAATATGAAAATATGCATGTGCAAACAATTATGGAAAAACATACGTCATGTTTGTTTTGTAGCTGTTCTGTTTGTTTCAGACACATTTTGATGTTAAACCACAAGCAGCCCAGTGTGACTGAGCTAAGACAAAAACCAAACACATCTGTTGTTGTGTCTACTTGTGGTTCAAGTCTGGTCTGGAGAATTGCAACAGTACTGTCCGATTAGAAGATTTACAAAAGACATGGTTTGACATTTTGGGAAATGCGCTAATTTGCTTTCAAGCAGCTGGTTAGCTTAGCTTAGCACAAAGACTAGAAACAATGAGAAAACAGCTAGCCTGGCTTTGTCTGGAAAATAACTCCCTATAAAACCATAAATTGACCTTTTGTTTTTATACTTCAGTTTTTGTACACAGTGACCAACAGTCCGTCTAATATGTTGTAATGTGTAGCTACATGGACAATGTGTTAAACAGTGAGCCTAAAAAGTGCTAGCAGACAGCGTTTGTTACGTTTAGATATAGTCAAGCTAGCTGATAGCTGTGTTTATGCTAGGTTAAGTTTACCGGTTGCTATCGCTATCGCAAGTTTCTCATCAAAACCTCCCCTAGAAAGCAAATGAGCATTGTTGAAATGTCAAATTATTCCGTCAGTGTTTTAGCCAAACCAGTCATGGGGTCTCCCACATATCAATGTTTCCCATATCGCAAGAAAAATAAATAAATATATATATATAGAGAGAGAGAGAGAGAGAGACACACATTATTTATATATATATATATATATATATATATATATATATATATATATATAAAATATATATAATGTGTGTGTGCGTGTATATATCTGCGTTACAATTTCTACATCAGTGTGAATGTGGCTCTATAAATGTGTTTTTAGTTACTGTAATAGAGAAACAGGGTCTGATTTGCCTGGAAACATGCACTGTCACCCTCATTGTCTTCCCACTGTACAATAGATGGTGATTTTCTGTTTTCTGGCCATGTGATGTGTCTGGGTGAGACATAGAACATTCCAGGACTCTGTGTACCCAATATCTCTTAGGGTTGTTCCATCAGCCAAGTAATTATATAACACAAGCAAATTGCTTTGTTGGAGGGCTGTGTGCTAGTGTGTCTTGTCACTTTGTGTCTCTACAATTTTTTTGTGCTGATCATTCACACATTTGTATTTCTTCTTTCTGTCTTTCTCTCTCTCTCTTTGCTTGTTTCACCATCTCCCTGTTGGTCTGAAGTGTCATGGCTTTCCTCGACACACACCCACCTCTGAGCTCATTTCGCCCCCCCTGCAGCCGGAGGAGCCGGCCTTGTTTTTGTGAGTGATGTGATTGTGTTTTTTGTTGTTGTTGTTGTTGTTGTGGTGTTTTTTTTTTTTTTTTTGTGAGACCGTTGTGTAACCTAGTTAACACCAGGGCTCTGCATGTGGGAAATGTGTCAGAGCCGGGCAGAGATTGGCTCACAGGGCACACTCCCCCGCCGCTCCAGCCCCTCCCATTTGCCTCCAAACCAGGAGTGCTCAGACGCCGGGTCATGGTAGTCATGGCAACTACCACTTCAGGAGGTTAGCCTCCATGTAAATATCCCTTTTTTTCCCCTCTCTACCCCCCTCTCCTCCTCTGCCTTCTGTTTTGGACTTTTCTTCCTCTCTTTTTCCATCCTTTTCTTAGGTTGTTTGTCTTTCTTCCCTTTTTTTTTTTCTCCCAAAAATGACCTGTCTTACGCTCTCTATTTTGGTCCTGTCTCCTCTGCAGGAATGAACCTACCTTTTTAGGGCTCATGCACATCTTGTGGATGTAAAAGATAAGCAGTATTACCACCATGTGAGATACAGGTTATATTTCAAAGGGAAAATGCACTTTTATTTGTTTTTACTGGCAATTCCTGACCTTACGATTACCACATGAACCCATTTGTTGTCTTTGCACCAAATAAAAATCTCTTCTGTCAGGAGGACGACTGCTTGGAGCCAGTTTCAAAATCTCTCCATCTGAATCCCACTGTCCATTTCTGGCTATACGTGCACACGGAGACTGGCTGTAACTCATGAAACATACACATAATGTTTAAAACATCAGGGCCACCCACTCATCCCGTGATATATCGTGGACAGCCTCAGTAATTTCGTGCTCAAGTGAAGGTCATTTATTATTTCCACTGATTAAATCCACTTTATGTGATGATGCAGAGGACTTCCCACAGCAGGATTATGACTACAAAGGTCTCATCTAATAAATCATGTGCAGTAAGTGAATACCTCATAAGGGACAATGTTTGTATGTGTAAAACAGTATTGATGGATAAAATCCCCTGAGACCCAACGTGACCGGTAATGACAAGATATTATTAACCATCACCATTTTCCAACAACGCCATCTTTCCCGTAAACTAGGTGATTTGCGATGGTGTGTTTGTGTGCGTAGTGGATTATCAGTGAGACGTCACGGGCAGATTCTTGGAAAGCTCAGCCTGCAGAGTGCCTGTTTCCTGGTTGCAGAGTGGTCTTCACATTAGCTCCCGACTGACCGTCCACTCTCTCTCCGTGACTCACGCTGCTTCTTGTTTTTCGCATCTCTGGAGCTTTCGATGCCTCGCCTCATTGCGAAGCAGTAGTAACGGAAAATGGATAGCAGGAGGAGAAGGGGGAGAGGGAGTGAGAAGATGGGTGATGCTGGATGTATGTCATAGGGAGGGGTAGCGGGAGAGCCCTGCTGTGGAGTGTGTGTACGGCACCTCCAACGTGTGTGTGTGTGTGTGTGTGTGTGCATATGACAGAGGGAGAGAGACACCCAGAATCCCCCTGCAGAAAGAGCTGCAGAATACTAAACACTGAGGGGATCTTTCTTTCTTTTCCTTTTTTTTTTTTACACACCGACAAACACTCGTGCACTTGCTCCATCAATTATCCAAAATTATAATCAAACGCAGACTTGACAGAATTGGAGGCTGAATTGTACCAAAAAGAGGGGGCAAAATTTTCTTCCTGATTCTACAGGAAAAGAAGGGAGGAAGGATAGAAGGAGGGATGATGCAGAGGAGGAGAGAGGAGAAAGGGGCGGAGAAGGGGAAAACCTGCAGTGCAACACAGTCTGAATTATTCATCGACGTCTGAGCAGGTCGCCTCAGACGGAGAGACGGAGGGAAAGACAAAGAGGGAGGTGGAGTGAGAGGAGAGGAAGAGAGGATGAGCAGGGAGACGGAGGAGGAGGGAGATGGAAGACCAAAAAGAGTAAAGAAAGGGAAGGATGAGGAGAGAGTGGGAGGAAAGGGAGAGTAAAGGGGAACAGGAACAAGGAAGGAAGGAAAGATGAAAAAAAAGAGGGAAGATAAAGAGAGAGGAGAGACGGGGAAAGAGGGAGGGATGGCGCAGTAGTCTGAACTCTGTGTTCCCGACGATCGAGTCACGTTTGCACTGTCTGCTTCCCTCCCCGGCCACACACACACACACACACAAATACAAATACACACTGGCACCACTGATACACACAAACACACCACACATGCTAAACTGTGAATGTACACAAACACAGCTACACACTGCAGACCAGTACTTCCCCATACACACACACACACACACACACCTGGACACACATTCAAGACAAAAAAGAAAACCCTACTTTCTGGTGATTTTCTATATCTGTGTGAGGTTAGAGAGAATACTCACACACACACACACAGACACACATCGTGTAGAGTCCTACGCCGTACATCACAAGCAGACTTCAGTGCCAAACAGCTTCACACACACATCAAGCATCTTCGTCGGAGGCAGACCCGACAACTTCAGAGAAAAAAAAAATGCATCAAACAGCCTCTCTCTCTCACACACACACACACACACACACACAGAGGGTAAACTATACACACGCAAAGTGGGAGGATCTGACATATACTGCCGAGAGACAGCAGGGGAGAGAAAGCGAGAGGTCAAATGAGGAGATGGAGTGAGAACAGCAGGAATAAAAGGGACGGACACACACACGCGCACAGATCATAAAATGTCAAAGAGCGCGTGAGAAACCGACACACAAACGTACCTGCGTGCGTGTTGTAAAAGTGATTTAAGTAAAGTAAAATACTACACATACCCAAAAAGAGGAGTGACACGTTTTCTGTGAACCGGATTTTTGAAACTCTAGCAGAGAAATGCTTTGTACAGTGATCAGTTCGAGCTCAGCAACAGGCAGCTACATATGAGCAGGCTGGCACATGAGGCACAAAATGTACAGACGGTACATATCAGCCCCAAACTGTGTGTGAAAGAGAGAGAGAGACAGATGCATCCAGACAGACAGAGAGATGCCGAGAGGAGACGGAAGCAGACTCGTGGGAGAGGATGGGGGGGCAAAAAAAGCGGTGGGGTGGGGTGGAGATAGACAGCACTGCTGCAGTGTGAACTCTTTGTCCCTGACGCATCTCTGTCTCTCTCTCACACACACACACTAAAATAAATATAGCATGCAGAGGGAATGTCATATCAATGCCACGCACAGAGCCAGACAGCAAAACTCCACACTCCAGACAGACACTCCTCCACAACGCAGCGCCGCACATGTCAAAGTGCACTCCTGCATTTGAACATGTGATGCTGCCCCTTTTTTTCTTTGTCGCATCCATACCTGAGCATTCCCTTCATTTACTGTACATGCTGAACTGTACAGATAATTGCTGCTATTGTGCTCTACAACTGCCGCTACTATTACCTCAAACGTGTCAGATTGTGCTCGTGTCAGTGCTAGTAAGAGTTCTCTCAAAAGCACCTGCACTGGCACCTGAATGCATCACAGTTAATAGAGTAGCTATATGTAAACCTCCCTCCCTCCTCAGGGCTTCGTACTGAACATGTTGTGCCAAACACAGTGTACTATGCATCAGACACAACCAACAGTGGATGGAGTCTCAAATTTCCGTCGGGGTGGGGAGGTTATCTGAGGACAGCAGCGAGCACAGAGAGTAACTGAGGTTTCCTTTACGTTCCAGCGGGGTGGGGCAATATAGTTTAAATACATTTTCAGACAGTGTCTCTTCCTAGTGTTGCACTCAGTTGTTCACATGAAACGTGACAGAAATAGCTGTGTGAAAAATGAAGTTCTATCTCACTGCTGCACAGCCGGCCAATCACAGCATGAGGCGAGTGTGAATGTCAGATTGTCGGTTTCAGAAAGTTCCAGACATTGTCAGACACAAAGACATTTCCAAAGCTGTCTATGCAACGAGCAGGTCTGATGAAGCATACTGACACCTTTTAAGTATCCATCCATACTATCTGGGGCACATTGGCAAGCCCACATACCCTTCTCTGTGGTCTCGTCCTCTAGCTATTTCCTCAGAGACCCAGCTTCAGCATCTTCTAGTGGAGTCCAGGGTGCATCCGAATCAGACCCCCTAACCACCTCAACAAACACCTTTGTGAATGGGAAGGAGCTTCAGGGAACTTCATGTTCTCTGCTGATGTTTTATGGTGCGTTCCAGTTGTACTTGGAAGTCTGAGTTTCCAAGTTCCTAGTCAGAGATTTCAACTGGAACTACACTTCCTTTCCTCCTTAGTTTTAATAAACATTAATCCTTCGGGGTCTGAGCCTATTTTGGCAGTTTTTGATTTAGCCTTTATATACCACATAAAAAGTATTTACGTTTATATTTATGTTTGTTTTTTTGTTTTTTTCAGCACAACTTCACCTATATGATCTAATAATTGTATTAATTATTAACCTACTTTATTAACATTTTGGGCCCAAAAATACAAAGAAATAATCAAATCCAAACAGTTTTGGAACTTGAAAAAGTAAACAGGTTGCAAATATGAACATATAAAGCTTAAATTGAAATATAATAAAACTATATACAAATATTTCCCATAAAGAACATGTATATTTCTAGGTGATTTCTACCTTGTCAGCTGCAACTCTCAAAATTATACAGAGAGCTACACCAGTGCTTTGTATTCCCAGAGTTGTAATCAATTGAGATGTAATCAAAATATATAAAACTATTTCAAACTATATACAATGGGGCACGTTTTTTTCACACACACTGCGTCTTCTTGTTCTTCTATCTTCTTTTTGTCTTTCACACTTCTTGCCGCTAACTCCTGCGGTTGACTTCCGGTTTGGTGATTTTGGTGCCTCCCCAGATCCACGTCAGACCTCTCTGGTATGTTCATCACGTAGAGTAGTATCAGTTGATTCAACCACTTTTTTCCGTTTTGTAAAGTGACAAAAAAATGACGAATATATCAAAAGAAATGTATATCTCTGGTTTTACATGGTCAAACAAAAACTGAGAGAGTTTCAAATCTGCACTTTAAGGTGAAGTTCGTGACCTAGTTTTTTTTGTTGCGGAGCTTTGAAAACATCACGTGATGGCGGCGTGATCGTAGACAGTTGAGAGTTAACATCAATATAAACAATCACTGGGATTAATAAAAATAATCATACAGAGACACACATTTGTTTAAATGACATGAAAAATATAAATATTGGTTTAAGTATTTGTCACTTTCATGCTTTAAAATTGCCTTGATATTCACATTGTTGCCTCTAGCACGCCACATTGCCTCCCATTGAGTCACAGCAGTGCCCTGTGACTCCACTGCCACAGCCAGGCACACTGGTGACATTTCACTGGTGCTCTGGTCACGATTCCTCTCCTACTCCTCCTCCTCCTCCCCTTTTCCCATCCATCGCTCTCTCTTTTTCATCCCCCTCGGCCAAATCCTCCCCTCTTCCATCCATGCCTACTTGTTTTGCTTCCCAGGCTGTCGTCTCTAATAAAAATTTGTACTTGAATGGGGCTGGCTTGTTAGGCAAAGGTTGCATGAAAAAAATTAACAACAGTCTAAATTGTGGAAAGCATGGCGGTCCTCGTCTGTGTTGCTCCCCATGAACTGGCCCTGTCTTTGATGTACAGTATAAAGACCACTGGATATAGCTTTAGGCGAGATATAGCATATACTACAACTAATCGAGCCCCATCTGAGAACATTACTGCAGATTTTTACGGTGTAAAGGTCAGACGTGGTGCATAAAAATGCTGACACTTAATTCTAACAAGCTACACTTTCACACAAACATATCATCCTGTACAGTAATTCTTTAATGGAGAGAGCGAGCAAAAAGTGAGATAAGGTCAATGAGGATGCCGTCTGTAAGACTTGATGACCATATCACGCCCCACATGTGCAAAGATCAAATGGTTGCGTACTATATGAAGCTCAACTGACGCGGTCGATGGCTTTAACTTTGGTTGGGTCCATTAGATCAGTGGCATGAGCCGAGTTTTTGATGCCCATATAAGGCCATCTTAATATTCCATGTCTAAATCTAAGTCATTTCAGTTAAGACTATGATCCATCCATATGAGCCAATGCTAATCCGAACACTGCAGTAGCCACAGTATAGCGTGACTGAGTCGTATTACACCAGACAGCCCCTGTGGAGTGGGTATATTTACATGTATGTGTGTGTGTGTGTGTCTGTGTATGACATGCAACCTCTATGTTTAATTACATGTATCAGGCTACAACCTTGCATGTATTTCGACCCGTTCTCATGTGCATTGTCCGAGTGTGATTGTTGCATGTTTGCGTGCACATTTCCTCGCACATCCATCTGTGTGGACCGGGTACACGTGGACAGGCTGCTTTCCAACATGTGTGTGGCTCAAGCCTATTACAGCAGACGACTCCTGCGGTGCGGCTGGCAGGCGGTGAGATACAAGCGTCCATCTCTGCTCTTCCTCCTGCCGAGCGGACCGGCCACAGTCTGTCACTTAGCAGCAGAGGATGATTCCCAACCACTGGTCCGCCACAGAGCGACGGAGACGGCTGCAGGTCGGCTGCCACATACAAAGAGACGGTTATCATTTGCAATATGTTATTTTAGACTTACATCCAGATTTGGCTTATTTTGGCGCAAGAATGATAAAAGACAAAAAGGGTTGAAAACACAAAAACCTGGGTGGCCAGTGACAACAAATTCCTCTTTGAGAAAGAAGAAAAAAGGGAAGAAAAGATGGCAAAGACAACGTAAACTGCACTAAAAATGATGTTAAATGAATGTCTTACAAGCAAAGGAAGTTTTAAAAAGAGCAGTGTGTGGCCTCACATACACCTAAATACATCCAAAGAAATTGTAAGTAAATACATTATTTGCTTGCTTTTTGATTGATCCCGCTCTCTTATCTGTGCACTGAAAACAAAGGCAGAGCTAACAGGGTGTTAGCTTATTAGCATAAACACTGGAAACAAGGGAAAACAGCTAGCCTAGCTCTGTTTAGAGGTAAATTTGCACCTCTAATGCTCAGTAATTATCCAATTGTTTGTCTATTTTGTGTTTTGTTTTTTTGTTTATACACAATTTAAAAAACATGTTTGACAGAGTCAAGCTAACAGTTTCCCCCTTTACCCCAAGCTAAGCTAACAGGCTGCTGGCTTTAGCTTCATATTTAGCATAAAAACAAGAGAGTGGTATCAGTTCTAATCTATCTCCAGGCAGGAAAGTAAATGAGCGTTTTCCTGCAAATGTCAAACTATTCCCTTAAGGGATCACCAGGTTAATAAAATGTCTCACTGTCTGCAGAAATTAGGGCAAGTTTTAGCTGTGGGTGTTTAGCATGACTACTGTTCTCTGTAATGTTATGTAAGCATGAAAAGCATGTTCAAACTAGCTTCTGAGAAAAGACATTAATCAAACCCGTTTCCTCTTAAATTATATTTAGCTGTAACACCAAATTTACTATGCACGTAGCAACGAAAAAGTGAATTGGGTCTTTCTTCAAGTGATCATGCTCCTCCTTTGATGTTATTGAACATGTCAGTGGTTTCAACTGTGCTTGACAACTTTATCACCCACCAGTGACCCACATCCACCACTCCCCCACCCCTACCCTGGGTACACACTCATGCACACAAGAACACACATGTACGCACACAGAGGCAGTAACCATGAAATTACATCAACTGCCAAGACACTCAGGGGTCAACTTGATGTTGAAAGGTTTCCATGGTGACTGAGCCTGTTCACGCACAGATACGAGACACACACAGTTGAACTCACACACACACACACACAGTTAGAAATACCTGAAATTTTACCTGAAAATTGATAAAATAACTTAAATGTTGTAATGTGTTGTGATGTGTAATATTAAAGACACAGATGCTTCACCAGTCCGTGTATATAACAGCCAATCGATTTTTGTTTTGGAGTGAGAAAACAGATGACGAGCCTTTT
>BRZM01002651.1:71438-99549 GCA_033238685.1 Lates japonicus | reverse complement strand
ATTGTGTTCATAAATGAAAATTGCTAGTGCTAGTTTTATCACTGTTTCATGTTTCTAATCTTCAACATCAAGATCATAAGGTATTGTTGTAAATATTAAACCTTAAATTTATATCTGTGATAAATTAAGATAAAGCTTGGTACACTAAAGTAATGAATCTAAAATACCAGTGTAACAAGAACAAAAGGCACCTATCTCATACATCAACATGGAATTTATTTTCATTTAGTTTCAGATGAATGTTTCACATTTTATACAAAATCATTAGAAAATGCCTGACACTCAAAAATCCCATGGCTAAACTTCTTATAATGGGGAATCATGCATCCTGACCAGTTGTTGAGACTCAGCCTGGAGCCCCCTCATCTATCAAAAACATAATCCACAGTTTACTCTATACACCAGCGCTATCCCAGAGTCTTGAAGTCATAACCTGACAATATGGTACAGTGATATCTTGCCACATCTAGTTATGTACAGAGTAGAGATACAGTAGGATGAGGAGTAAGAGAGTCTGTCACTGAGGACCTGTCATCATTAAAGCCTCCCTGCCTGTCTCCACTGATCTGCTGCCTGACTTTAACTGATCTTCTACCACCCACATATCTCTGATGTATGGACACAGTAGCACATCAACACCACCATGCATGTTTTCATACGCATGACACATCATTGGTTATGATTGATTATGATTTTATGATAATTAATACCAGAGTTTAAAATCAACCAATGACTGCAGGCCTGAGGAGGCGGGAGAGGGCGGGAGCCCACCGAGCTCTGTTTGGATGAGGTAAAAGTGAGCGAGGTGGAGGCTAATCATCACTGTTTTGCTAATGTACATGCCCAGCAACACACACAAATGAGATTAGCGTGAATGCACAAACACACACCCTTGTTCACAACACCTCTGCCTCATGCCAAAAGCTTCTGAATCATTCTTTTATGGGTAACTGACTGATGCCACACTGTTCGCAGGACAGTGTGTGACTGTATGCTAGAGAGGAAGCGTTAGAAAAGATAGTACACACCTTCTCGATTACATCCAACAACTGAAAATAGGTTTTATTAAGCCAATGCAAAGAGATCCCTCCTCAGATAGAAGAAACCATGACACTGGGGCAGAGAGGCACTTACACAATCACTTTCATTTTACAGTGCTTGCATCTGTGTGTGTGTCTTCAGTGGAGACACAGTCATATTTTTTTGATCAAATGTCCACACGCACACACACAGATACTGTTGCTACATTGAGCATGTTTTAGCGGTTGGCATGGCTTATACGCAAAGTTTCAGTTTGGCTCACAGGCGTAAAACTGAGGAAAAGGAAGCTTAAGGAAGGAGGAGGGAAGAAAAGATAGACGGATGTGAACAGACTAACGCACAGAAAGACTGACAGGCTCTTGAACTCTTTTCAGCGCTTTAAAAACACAGCCCCCCTTTCGCCTTGATCCTGCCCCGCCCCCTTGTGTCACATGTTCATAGCAGCACCAGAGAGCCCTTCACTGGTGGGTACACAGCCGCTCATAAAGTCAGCCGCTTCATGATGAGTATGTTACCGTTTCTCTCTTCCTCTAAGCGCAAGTCATTGAGGTCGCCCCCAGGGCCTGCACCTCCCACGTGCACCTGCTCGCAGTAACCTAGGAGACAAGAGGTCAAAGGTCAACATCGAAACAAAAAAACTGAGTGATTAGCATTCTTTACAAAGTCAAATGTCACAACTACTCGCCCGACACTATCACAAAGATAATGGGTGATGAAAATCTGAATTTTGAGCTCTTTACTTTGGCTACAATTTTTGGATTAAGGACCTGGAAATTAAAGCTGGTCACTAGAAAAAACCATGAATATTTGTGGATTTACCTTAGTGACAGCAGCAATTGTAGGTTTAACACAAGTGGGCGGTCATGCCACCCCCGCTCAAGGGATCCGCCTGGGTGCTTCAGCACCGCTATCTAACCTGGGGTCAAGCACAGATTCAGTAACGAAACTCTTGTCAAAAAGTGTTACCCTGCATGTGTCTCATTCACTCTGAATGGACTGGCGTGTGTGTGCGCGCAGCGGTGTGTTACCCGTGCTGCTTCATAAGTGTGCATTCTCCCTCTTGATCCATACAGGCTAGATACAGGTAAATCGGTCAGTCACAAACCAACAATTTGGAATCTTCTTGAATCCTGATTTAAAACAATAAAATGGGCAATTCAAACGCTTACATCAGAAAAAAAATAACTGAAAATAAACAATATTATATATATGTATGCTGAGGTGATCAAACAACTAGAGCCAAAAAAAAAGAACAGCTGTCCCATATGACCAAATCAACCCCAATATCAGATGCCAAACAATGCAAACTGATTAAAAGGCACAACAGAGATTTACACCTGTCTATGTATGTAAATGTGGCTCAGACAGCAGACTGACATCACACAGCTAAGGCGCAGATGTTCTTGTGTCCGCAGAGAACAGCAGACGACAGTGGCGGCGGCTCGCTTCCTGGGTGAACATCTCCGCACCCGGGATGGTAGGTGGTGGTGGACGCCATCAAATCTTGCCCAGGTAGCCTCCCCCCATGTGGTGGGCCCTCCGCAGGCCTACACAAACGCACACAGAATGTGAAAAAGTTCAGCTTCTGTTTAACATGAACAGGAAAACCCCAGCCTCACAGGAGTCTTTTAGAAGCTGGCAAAAGATGGAGACAGGAAGGTACGCATACATATTTCTCCTTCTGTGTTTCCTAATTTGAAGATGTGGGACCGCCTCTGTGTTGCTGGAGGTTGACAGGTACAGGCCTCCACATTGAACGCCAATGGTAGATGCTCACACACACCCAAGATATAGCTACAGACACAGGAACCAGATACACAAACATACAGTACATATAAAACACAGAATCACAAATAATACTAGCCCTTCACAATAAAACCACTTCTGAAAAACAAACTGCAGTGAGACAATGATCAACATGTTCTACCTTCTTGACCGAAACTCAAAGAGCTTCTGTCCCTCTCAGATAGAGAAGACACGAATGATCGTGCCTCGGAGGAAGTGAAAGAAACAAGATACACAGGCAATGAGCGTCACCGAAAAGCAAAGCAATGGCAAGGATCCGCGTTTACTCACAATGGAAAAAATATCACACACAAATGAGCTACAAAGATAACAGGCCAGTGCGCTGTGGTGTGCAGTGTAACTGTTCACCTCTCTGAGGCTGTGGCCAGTTTGGCTCCACTGGCATCGGAAGCCAGAGCCGCTTAATGGCTGTCAATAAACTATACATGTGTTCGCTGAAAACAAATACACATACTGGTTAGAGAGATGCTACTAAAGAGACAAGTTAAATAAATTATGACTGCTTGACTGTTTTCACTGCCTGACAGAATAAAGAGAAGAGTCTTAATGAACAACAAGATTGGCTTTGGCTTTTCTCAACATGAAATACAAGAAACACTATACAGTACAGTAAGGTGGAAGAATAATGCCTCGCTTGGCTATATGCTGAAATGAATTTGCTAAAAGATTAAAAATAAGAACTCTATTATGAAGAGACACTATGCAGGCAAAGGGCTTACTGTGCTGTGAACACTTACCAGGCTGATAGTACAACACTTGAACCTCTCCCTTATCGTAGTACCGCCTGATATGCCAGGTAACAGTTATCATTGTTGATGAAAGGGCACACAATCCTGGACAAATGTGCACAACAGAAACTAATTAACAAAGAAAGACAGACAAACAGATCACAGCAGAACCATATTCATCTGAACTTGTGAAACTGAAACAGGCAATGAATTACATTGAGACGCGAATAACCCTAACATTTAGTACTAATCCTGCCAGCATCGGTTTTCTTTTTTGTTCTGGTGCACATACGGCTTTAGTTAGCAGTGACAGATTTCAGCCTTAGGTGAGCAGCCACAGATTAGATATAATGATGAACAGGCTGTAAAACAAATACTGTTAACTACAACAGGAACTGAGAGAAATCAAAAGAGAAATCAAAACCCGAAAACCTCCCTGGTTTCAGAATGACATGTATAGTGTAGAAGGAAACTCTTCTTGAATGCCACACACACCATACTACGTTGAGATTGTCATTCTTCAGACTCACCTGAAGGGTTGGGTGGAGTCTCTGATAGTGTGCAGCATTGTCTCGGGATGTTGTAATGTACAGCTTACCTCCACACACACCGGCCCTGCAGAGGAAAGTAGAACATCAACAACAACACTACTTAGACATTTCGCCACACTGATTCATTGTCAACTATGACATTTGCTCAAGATACATAAGTCACTGGTTGTTTGACAAAGATGCATGCAGACAGACAGGTGTTTCTTCGCCTTGTCCCTCTCACCTGTCTGTTGAGTTTGACAGTCATGGTGTTAACAGGGAGTAGTTGCAGATCTCAGTTCCCTTCTTGAAGTTAGACTTTGAGCCTCCTGGGGGCTCTCAGGCTGACAATGGCCACCAGGCTGCTGGAGAACAGACGCCCACAACACACATCCTCTGTGTCCGCTGCAGAAACAGAAACAGAAAACACACACAAACACACACAAAATAAAAAGATTCACTTCACACCTCCTGTTGCATCCTCTCATCTTTATTAGCTGCCTCATGCAGCGCCATTTTAACAGTATAGAATGAAACATCACATGGAATACAATGACTGCTTCCAACTTTCTGATGGATGCCAAGAGGAAAAATATTACTGTGTCACCATTGTGTGAGTTTTGTTGTACCTGAACACATATGTAAAGCCTGAGGCGCACTGTGTGAATGGACTGCCACAACCCAAGTTAGTGAATTACAGTTGATAGACTTATTTGGATTATGTAAGTTGAGTCGACACTTTACTTGCTCTGGCTATTTAAATCTAACAGCATTATCAAAAGCAGGTTAGTTTACCACACATAGATTTATGCAGAGACATACTACATGTATAATGTATGTAACCACTATGAAGAGAAAGCTTGATGTTAAAGTTTATGTGGAAAAGCATGACAAACCTATTAATATTTAAAGTAAGAGCAGTCCTCTAATGGTACAGTGACTATGTTCTGTCTCGATGAAGCATTTAACACAATCAAAAAAAATTATATAAGTACTAAGAGTACATAGTGATACAGTTATAGACCAAGAAGTTACTTATCAGCATTCATATATATCTAGTTCCAATTCTGTCCACAGAGTGACAGGGAGAAAACCCATCCTGATTTATGCCAACAGCTAAGGACCTGAGTACATGAGAGAAACAGACACAATACAGCATTGGTAGCGTTGCATCAGCGACATATTACACCCATACACACACTGAATATTGATAGAGTCCAGTGTCGTTATTACAGATTTCACAGAGGCGTTTCAAACTGAACACCGGAGGGCCGGGCCGTTAAACTGGTCTCAGCTGTCTCTAGTGTCACTGGATGCAACAGTCAGACCGTGACCGTGGTCACACGATCGAAGATGTTTTGCAACAGCACCAGGCCTCTGTGGTCAACAACAGTCACCACTACATTTAGCGAATAACTGTCCGTACGTTGGCAAATATGTTGGCATATGTTACTTTAAGTTTGCTGTAAGATACATTGCCTCAGAGACATCTGTGAACTGTCAAATGGTCTTCTCCGACTGTAGCGCTTGTCCTGAAAAATATCGTCGGCCAACGCTTCCAAGCCGAACAAAATCACTTTAACTCCGGCTAACTCTATCTACTGTTACTACATTAATACTAAATTTCATCTCTGCCACCTGAGAAGTTACATGACACCTAACTTACATGTATTAGTATTAAAGTTAGTCTCAGACCACACAACAACACGTTAGCTAAAAGCTATGCTAGTGACGGAGAAATAAACATATTCGGACATTTTAATTAGCTAGCTAACACCACCGTGTCTTGGTAGCAATTTCTAATGTGGAGATCATCCCGGCTTTTTCACATCGAGCCCCTGTCACCCGGTGAGACGCCCAGAGTTAAGTCCAACTGAGCTAGCTGCCGTCAGTTGCTTGACAGCACAGGCCATCGGACTTCTCAGACACTTCCCCCGGCCCCTGTCTTACGTGTTGTCCTGGTTAAAGTTGGCGAAGAGGAGCTGGCTACCGCCAGCGTCCCTGCTTTGACTGGCCAAGCCTGGCGGACCCGGCACCACCGAGCATATAAAGCCCGGTAGAAATAGCAGCAAAGTTAAGCTGGGATCAGGGCTGTGATAAGGGCCAGAAGTGTGAGCCCACGAGCCATCTCTTTCCCGGCCCTGCTGTAGTGATTGTTGTTGTTTTCATAGAGGCTGTTGCTCCCCTATCGCGCATGCTCCGACGACGCAGCATGAAGTACCTTAAAGGGACAGACCGTTTTTCACGTGCGCTGACCTAATGATAAGAAACACAAGATGTAATCCGATGTTGGCAATAGTGTTCCTGTTTTGTTTGTTCCACGGGAGAGAGAAAACAGGAGCCAACATGGCTCTATGGAAACACACTGCTGGATGTTCCTACTCATGAGTTGATCTAACAGCAATCTTCCACCGTCATTACATGCAAACAACATCTAAATTGAATGGTGTCTGTGCCTTTGATTGTTATGTGTTAAATATACAATATTTATTATACTGGATAGTATAGGGCATCAGTAGTGGATGAAGTATGTAAGAAAATATAGCTACTAAAGTATTAAAAAATAACGGTACTGATGGAGAAAAATGACCACTTCATGTGTTATATTGTTATAAAGTTTATCATTAGGTTATTGTTTATGCATTAAAGGATATGTCCACATTTTTTAAGGCCTGTCTAAAGCAATAGTCCGTTGAGACGGTCTCTTTTTTTGTTGTAATCATTCATCTTGTTCATATCGGCCTTTAAAAAGTCATCTCCCAATGCACTTTTCAGTGTAAAATGTTTAGACAAAACTCATTTTCTCACTAAACCATCTTCTACAAAATATTGAGTGAAACTGTGGAAGCATATCCACTTGATTTGCCCAACGCAGACTGATGAAGAGTCATAATAGCTTCAGATAAACTGTTTTGAATATTTGTTCCCCATCACTTACACTGAAAACTGATTTTGGGAAGAGATTGCTACAGGGCCAGTGATGAACAGGAGAGCAAGCTATTTATATATATATATATATATATATATATATATAAGGCACCTGAGTATTGTTTAAAATCAGACTTAACATTGTGAACCTATCTCATCGTCTGAGCAGCATTTTAGTATGTAGTTGGTTGAAGGAGCTTATTCCTGAGCTATTTCTATAAGGTTTTAAACAATGATTGTTTTCTACCAGGATTAATTTGCTTTTTCTTGATTAACCTAATCATTTATTTATTTGTAAAAATTTATAAAACAGGGAGTAAATTGTTCACCACAATAACCCAGAGTCCAGCATGGGTTGTTTTGTCCAACTAGGAATCCAAGCCACAAAATTAAAATAAATCAGAATTATAATTACAGCAAATCCTCACATTTTAAGAAATGTTAAAGCATCAAAACATGCACACAGACCAAATTTAAAACATTTATCTTTGGAAACATTTTTATTTAGTCTGTAAGACTGTGCATAACCCTTGTGCACTAATATGTATCTTATATAATATAAGATATTATAAAAATTATAGACATCATAATTTAATTTAATTCTTAAGTACATTTGCAAACAAACTAAAAATTGCATATGTGCTTCATTATCCTGTGTTCTACTGTTATGAATCACTTGCACACATAAATCAAATTTATATTGAATATGGGGTGTATATTACACTGTATATTGAACAATATATTATAAATACATGTATGTCTTTCACAACTATTGTAGTATTTGAACAAACAAATATTTCGCTAATGCTTTAGCACAAAGTTTTTGATATACATGTGAAACATATGAAATCTAAATCTATGTCCCTTTTATGTAAAAGTTCATATGTGTAAATGTACAGTATTGGCCAAGTATCAGACGAAGCAGTTAGTTGCATATAAGTTGTGAATTAAAAAATTACTGCTAAAAATGAACAAATGAAGGTAAATAAATTCATTAAATTGCATTCATTTCATCTTTTGTGAGTTTGCATCCATTCATGTCAACAGCACTGTTGTTCAAGGGGACGAGGTCTGAGGTGTGAAGTAGTGGAACCAGTGAGCTTATGTTATACGTTGACTGAGGTGTAATTTAGGTGTGAGTCAAGCAGGCCAGTTTCTTACCGCAGTTTCAGGCGGAAAGTTCGAGCATGTCGAGCGTGATCGTGATCGTGATTATCCACTGGATCTAACAACATAAAGCTTGGCAGTTAAGACGTGGCTGCCTGAGACACACACTGAGGCAGCTGCTGCTCATCCTGTGTGTGGATCTCTAAGAACAAAAGAAGGATATAGAGTAGAAACACTGTCAACTAGGGGTTGGCACAAGAATAAAAAGGCAAGAAAAGAAACAACAAACCTGAAAACAAAACTATACTAAGAGGAAATCAGTCCAATTTTGATGAACCTTTACCCTGATAAATGTCCCTAGTATTTTATTAAATGAAGTGGATCAGTGAAAGTGAATTTTCTGAATGTCCAGTGATAAGCCTTGATACCGTCACATCACTGTTTTTCATTTACATAAGTTATTTGCACTTAGGGGCAAGAACTCACTCTGTTTTAAATTTCATCTGTAAAATTACCACACTGACTCCCATCCATGCACCCACTTTGGAATCATTCTGCTAATCAGAGCATTTCAGTCCCTTGTTTGCTCCCATGCTGCTGTGATTCTGTGTCAGTTGTGTCTTGGATCAGTTGACTGTTTTGTGGACTGAGTGGTTGACTCCTTAGGGGTCTGCTAGCAGGCAGAGGTCCAACACTCTGTGTGCTGGCCTTTGCTTACACAGGTCATAGCCCAAACAAACATGATGAGAGAGAGACGGGCGAAGCTCTGGGAAATAGATAGTAAGGCTTCAAACACAGTTTTAGAATTACTCTTTTAATTACTTTGTAATTTATTTCAAATATGATGATAATGATAAGATGCCAGCATATGTGACTTTGTCTACAGTATATTTTAGTTTAAAATACTTTTAATATGAAGTAAATCTACATGTTCAAAACACACTAAACATTTACACACACACACACGCGCACACACACACACACACACACACTGTTTATTTACAGTGTATATGTAGGAGTATTATTTACCTGTACAAATATGTGTGTCTGGCCACTGTCATTGATATTCTGAATGTTATCTCTACACACAGCCAAGGGGGTAAATGTGTAACATGTTTTGTTGGAGTGGAAACTGGTTTGGATGTGTGCATGTGTGGGTTAGCATAATGTATCTGTTCTGTTTCACCCAGCTGCTGCACAGTGCCACAAAACGGCTTCTGCTGGCCATTGTTATTGTTGGACAATATTTAATTTTCCGTTCAGTCTGTAGGTGAGTGTGTATGTGTGTGTGTTGTTTGAAGAGAAGCATGAGTGGAGCTGCAAAATGAAGTTTAGCGACACACACACACACACACACACACACACACACACACACACACACACACACACACACACACACAGATTTACCTTTTTATTAAGACATAAATGCAGAGCTGGAGGTAAAGAGGTGTTTATGCTACTTAAACCTTTTTCTCATCTACATTTCAGAAAGTAAACTATACTTTTTTACTGTACATTTGTCTGATATAGTCACTTTTCAGTTTAAAAAGCGTAGGCTGTGATAAGCTTATATAATACAGTGCAGTGTTAAAGATTAAACCAGTGCTTCCCCTCATTTTTAGCTTGTAGATCTTTGCAGTAAGGCGGTGTTGGAGAAAGAGACATACATTTCCCCTCAAAACTTATCAGATAGTTTCATTTAAATACAGCAAAGTGTTTAGGCCTAGTATTTCACAAAAAAACAAAGATTAGAAAAACATCCAAAATATTAATAGAAATCTGTGCAGTAGAATTTTATTTTTTCTTCTTTCCTACCGCAGATTTATCTTGTGACCCTTTTGAAGGCCTGATATATATATATATATGTGTGTGTGCGTGTGTGTTTGTGTATGTATATGTGAAGTAGTTAAAGCTGGCTCCACCTTTACCAGCCACAACAGCAAAATACTGCTCATGCTTTGGTGCAGTGGTATTAACAATCTAATAATATTATATATAATAATAATACAGTCAAAAATACATTTTGTAATAAATAACAGGTATAGTAGGTAACAGAATAAAATTGTTGAGTTGAGTCAAAACATTTTCTGAGAGGGTGTGTGTGGTGAACTTGGACTTCTAAAGTCATGGCTCTGCCCCTGTGTAGCTGACAAATATTTCCCACCTTTCAGAGGTAAGTTCCTTTTACATTATGTTTTTTTCTGAAGGTTTTCTCTCCCCTATATATGAAACAACTTTCACTTTTCGTTTCCTGTATGTTCCACTCAGGTTTCCTTTGTAACATAACTGTTCACATGCCACACCGCAGGGCTAACGTACAGCCAGTTGAAACTGAAAAGAAACGGAGGCAGGAGTGAGCGTTGCTGTGTTGTGGGGAGGGGTTGATGTTTGCTGGTGTGTTATCATCAGCCAGGAGAGGGGAAAGGGGAGGGGAGGAGAGGAGAGGAGGGGTTACAAGCCCAGTCCCGCGGAACATCCTGCAAACACATCTGAGACTCGGAACAAAACTCTTTTACAGTTCCCCCGTCACTGCGAGCTGCGGCGCACATCGCCTCCGCTCCACCGGATGGCTTGTTGTTTGATCTCCAGTAAAGCCCGAACTCTTTAGGCAAAAGTCGTTTAGTTGTTGTTGAATAGTTGACCGACTCTGCAGGTCGTTGCCCCCGGTGGACTTATGTGTTTATGTTTGGACGCACGACGGTGGGACATCCGGAATGGGGAATCCGTAGGAGGGGAGGATACTCGCTGGTGTGCCGCTGTTGGTAGATAGAGCGCGAGCGCACCAACGCGTTGCGCGCACACGGACTACGCACGAGATGGACCTGAAGAAGACTAAATTTGGAAGGTAATTTTACTTTTGTCAGGGAAGTTTGACCGCTGATATCTGGCACCGTACTTTTAATGTGTAACAGATCCTCTGCATCCATGCACAGTGACGCTGTGGCACAGGGACAGTCAGAGGGATGTTATAGATTAGTTTGTGTGTGTGTGAATGCGTGTGTGCGTGTGTATGTGTGTGTGAGAGAAAGAGAGAGCGAGAGAGAGAGAGATTAGGGACCATTTATCTTCCTATTCCGAGACCTAAAGACTGCAAACAGCTGAAAAAAGCACTGATTAACAATTTTATTTTCAGTTTTACTATAACTATCACAATTTCATGCACCAGGGTTCTTTGGTGCACCATCAATCTTTCTGCTAACTAGGCTCCTTTAGACTGTAGCTCCCTGGAATTTTTAAAAATAAAGTATTAAAAAAATGTGATTTATTTAAAAAATATATATTCACATATTTGTCTTAAGAAAAGCAGCTAGATGGGGGTCACAAATTGGTGTGATACTAATCATTGAGGGTGCCTGAAAACGTGCTAGCTAGCGAGAAGAGAAGCTAGCTAAAAGTAACAGATAAATTGGTAAAATAGTTAGCTAAAAGTAATGAACACCAGTTAAAATAGCTGGAAGTAATGGATAAATATAACATTTTTGCAAATAAAGACAAAAAACACTTAGCTAAAAGTGTGAGCCAAAATTTAAATAAAAAATATAGTTTGCTAAAGTTAATGAATAGTAAGATAGGTAGATAAAAGTTATGGATAAACAGCTGAAAAAGTAATGGCTAAACAGTTAGCAAAAAATAATGAACAGTTAAAATAGATGACAGTAATGGCTAAACATGTATTTAGCATAAAAGAAAATGCTTGAATATGTTAGCAGCTAAAAATAACAAATAAACAGCTAAATGAAAAGTAAGATAGGTAGGTAGAAGAAATGGATAAGTGGTTAGCTAAAATTAATGAACAGTTGAAATTGATTAAAGTAATGGATAGATAAAGTAAACAGATTAAATTGTTGCAAAATAGAGAAAACACTTGCAATTGCTAGCTAAAAGTAACCAATACATGGTTAAAATGGCCAGCTTTAGCCATTGCAAGTGGTAGTAGTACAAATGCAAACTTGACCAAAGCAACATGAACACCGACAATTCAGTTGTTTGAAAAATATATATTATGACAACAATCACTGTTACATAATTCATAATGTTAAATAACATCTGGTTTATAATCCATTCAAAAGAGCATATTTAGAACATGACGGGTGGTGTTGATGGAGGGAGGTATACCACGCTAAATACTTCTTGTGAGCGTTCATCAGTTTGCGTGTATGTGTGTGTGCTGGTCAGCTGTTTATGTGAGTGTGTGGGAGCCAGAGATAATCGTGAGAACCAGAGTTGCAGTCCCAGAGGAGATGAACTTGATCTTTGCTGGAAAAGGAATAGTCCTGGAGTTAGAGTTACAGAGAGTGTATACAAAGACACACACACACACACACACACACACACACACACAACACACACACACACACACACATACATTCCTATAGTGTACACTATCACTACCAGGATCCAAAGTTTCTGATCCTCTTAGATGCAACCGATCCTATTAATGTATGGAATGTGCTTTAATGGGCTTTTATAACTCAACACTTGCTTTATGAGGTGAAAACATGGGTTCCACTTACGCACACACACACACACACACATACAGGAACATGTACTGAACCATAAGAAAAACAAGTGTGTGGAAAGGCAGAATCTCAATAGAAAAGGAGAATATTGTGCCGACAACAATGTCCTCTCTGATCATAGCCTGTGAATCCCTATCCCTTCCTTTCAGCTCATTACACACACACACACACACACAGGGTTCTGTCATAACCGATTAGAGGACATCAGAGTGCCACATTCAGGTTCATTGATAGCCCTACAATACCGCAACAGTACTCAGAAAAATACTGTTCCCTTGTTATGCACTTGGCACAGCCATTACAGCTGCAGGGAGAAAAGAAGGAATAGCAGCCACACAATAATCTAATGTTATCTCACTCTCTCATTACAGAATCCACAAATTCTGTAATTTATCTATCTTGAGAAAGATAGAGCATGTGATGTGCTCGATGGTGAAAGCATTTAATTCATGCAGACATTCAAGGTGATTATGAGTCTGTATTACAATAATAAAGTGATATGACGTCCAGAAAAGTTTATTACATAAGAGCAAAAAAAGACAGGAAGAAATCACTCTTGATATCCCATAATGTAGGTGGTGGGAAAAAAAGAGGAAGAAAGAGATACGGAAAAAGAGGTGTGTTAGAGGGAGGTGTCCTGTGCTTTAGAGAGCCCTGATATCTTGAGCAGCCAACAAGACCCACAACAGGAAAACACACTGACATTTCTGTTATGAGGGTTGTGGTGGTGAGTACACAAAGACACACACACTCCTGTACTCCTATCTATGTGAGGCCGATTTGAGTTTTAGACTGGAAAGTAAGTAAGTAAGTAAGTAAAGGACATTTTGGCCACTTTTAGATTTAGGTGAAGAGGATAATGTTTGGGATTAGCCATGTAGCAGTGAAGGCTAAGGTTGGAGTTAAAGACTGGGGAATGCATTAGTATTTATGTATGACTAATTTATCTAATAAATTACAGATATTTTTTGCTAATATTCAAAATTGTATTATTTCTAGAGAGGAATCACACCAGTCAGTCCTTTCTAAAGTGATTATTCTGTTCAGGGTCAACTGTACCAGCATATATTGTAGGTGAGGCAGACAACCAGAATAGGCTGTTAGACTTAACATATAAAGACATACAGTATACACTGTAGATATATGTTGTAAAGTCTTAAATCAAGTCATTTCTTATCAAACACTACTGCCACCTCTGTGTCAACACATACACTTTCTGATGATAATACCGTAGTAAGATGTTGACGCAGTTGCTGTTTTATATTCTGTTATCATGGTCGTCACACAACAACAGTACAGCAGATTAGAGCTGCTCAGGATCGCTGATTGCAGTGTCTATACATCTTACTACTACTTCATTCCACCGGAGATCCAATGCTCGCTCAACGCTCAGAGGATCACTGTCCCCCTGGGGAAACAACGGCAGTACAGGAAACAAGAGCGGGGCTACAAGCTAAGCCTCAGGCTAACACCTTCAAACCTGCCATTCCAAGTCTCTTTCTTGCTAAATCCTGGTCATTCATCAACAAAAATGGACACTTCACACAAACTGGACTACAGTGTGATGATAATAACGGTGGACTTGGCTGGACCTGAACGCTCTTGATACTGCCATCACCTTAGCACGTGGAGGAGTCTGCATTAACATCAACAACAGCTGGTGCACCGATGCCAGGGCTATTGATACACACTGCTGGCCACCCGCAGAGTATCTGATGTTGACCTGTAAAACTTTTTACGTACCAAGGGAGTTTACATCAGTCATCATAATAGCTGTCTGTCAGGCTAGTGTTAGGATACCATCAGCTAACAGCACACAGGTCAACACCAGGTCTGATCCACCCTGCGCAGGTTTGACGTTGGCAAAGGACCAAATGGGACTCTCCAGACGAGTACTGAAAGCCTGTGCAGACCAAACAATAGCCACCCGCTAGAGCAAGTTGTAGTCCGCACCTGCCTCAGATCAGCCATAATTGTAAATTGTCTGAATGACTGTTTGCCAGTTGCTCTAACCCCCATCATCACCAAGTGTTTTGAGAGACTGATTCTCTCCCACATCAAGGCTGCCATCAACAGCACACAATATGATGCTGTTTAGTTCAGCATTTCATAAAATAGTCCACAACACACTAGTCAAAAAACTGCATGATCTGGGCTTAGACAGTTCACTGTGCTCAGGGATTCTGGACTCTAAGTAACAGACTCCAGAATGTCAAGATTGGAGGTCACACCTCCTAAACTCTGATCCTGAACACAGGAGCACCGCAGGGGTGTGTCCTCATCCCCCTTGTCTTTACACATGAGTGTTCCCCGCTGATTCCTCCAGCACCATCATCAAATTCGCAGATGACACCACCATAGCAGGACCGATAACAAACAACGAGTCAGCCTACAGGGAGGAGGTTGACACCTGGCTGACTGGTGTTCCCATAACAACCTGAACCTCAGCACCACAAAAACTAAGATGATAATAGACTTCAGAAGATCAAGGTGAATTGAGGACTCTGCCCCTTGTAAACGAGAGGGGGCAGACCTTGTGTGGTCTGTACAGTTTTTTCACCAGATAAAGAAGGCCCAGCAGAGACAGTCCTAGCCAGTCTATAAAAAAAACAAACAAAGAATGATGACTTTCTCCAAAAAAAAACTGATTCTTTCAAAGCTCACTCAGAGCTCAGAGCTCACGGAGCTTAAGGAAGTCCTGGATGTTAACATCTGCATGATGAGTGACGAGTTCCTCCCTGAACCTCAGACCTTCCAGGAAGAAATCCTGGCGTCCCCTGAAGAAAAAGACTCTGTGGGAAAGCATCTGCAGCTTCCTGACAGAAATAGCAGAAGATGGAGAGAAGGGACCAACAAAAAAGTTACTTTATTGATACATTACAGCATATTCAAAATAACAATTAAGTTTTACTGTCTGTTTCTTTACTTACTTTTCCTCAAAGCTGCAGTGTGTGTGTTAAGAAAATACATTTAGAACTCCAGAAAAAACTTTATTGTCACAGGAGGTTTAGCACCATAAAATACCATTTGCACATTTTAAAATCAGATAGCTGTTTGAATCTGGAGAGGAAGTCTTTTAACACATAATGTCTCAACTAGGCTTCCTTCTCACAAGATAATATTTACTGCAGATACTCCTTATCAGCCAATATTTGAACATTTCTTACTTTCATACTAGTCACATTTTAGACAACAATTTGTGCAGTTTGAAAGGTTTGGACTGTAACAATGAGGAATTTAGGCCAGATGTGTGGTTACTGTGTTATGTAAGAATTTTTCCAGTTATATTACTTTTTTAAAATAGTTGGTAACCCACATTTCCCAATACCAAGTTCAGTTTTTCACAACTCTTCACACAGTTCTCTTAACTGATGTACAGATTGATACAGCAGTAAATCTCACATCCAAATGTGAGTCTTCTGTATTTGGTTCTCATCGAGATCACATCCAATCACATTTCTACCATGCCAGCATATTTTGACCAAGTTAAAGCCAGCCTCATCCACAAAGATGAATATCTGGAGTGGTGTCTTGGCCTCAAGATCCATGGCTCTCTAAAATACATCCACAAGGAAACATAAGAGTTGCACCATTACAGTAGTTTACATGATACATAAAAATACGCATATGTATATGCATGGTTTGGTTGTGCCCAAAACCATCTTATGTTGTGACATCTTATCTGGACATATTGGTATCTGAGCTCCTTCACATGATCAGAGATCTTTTTAAAGAGGGCAGTGAACTGTTGATCTGATGCTTTTTGAGTTACTCACACAGAAATTGTAATGCTTGAACTTCCATCATTTCCAAATGTGGTGTTGACTGCCAACACTGTCATGAATTCTTCTGAGCTTTATGGTACCATTGGCATGACCATACCAACCACTGCAGTGTCCTGGTCAACAGTAAAAATCCTTCCTCTCAACCCAGTGGGAGATAAGTGTTGGGTCCTAAAGCATAAATATCAAAGCAATACACATCTTACCTAAATTTCAGACAGGTGATACCACTGTTAAGTGTTGCTGATTTGATTGCACTGTCAGACCAGCCTTCCTCATTGATAAACCATGGTTACATACTACAGCTCTGGGTGTGTCGAAGCAATGAAGAGTTTAGCCCATACTGACTGCTGTTGTGCTGACCGTGTGAAGAGTTTTGAAAAAGTGAACTCAGTGTTGAGAAATGTGTGTTTTGGCAATTTTAAAAAAACAGTCACAGGAGGGTTTTGGTAATCTGGTGTTTGATAGACTTTTATCTGAGGATTGTGACAAGTTGTAGTGCTGTAGCTCATCCCCCCTTTATCTTCTTCTGTTTCACTTTCTCCTGATTGCTCTCTTCACTGTGCAGAATTAATAGACTGTTGGAACAAACAGCAATGGGAGGAATTGTGTGTGTGTGTGTGTGAGATGAGCCGTTGGCCTAAATGTGTAATCAACTAACACAGCTGACCGACAAACACACACCTGTGGCCCTGCGAGGAGCTACATTCAAATTAGTGTTTGTTTGTTTGTGTGTGTGTGTGTGTGTGTGTGTGTGTGTGTGTGTGTGTGTTCATCTTGACGTATAAAATGTGGTTTCGTAACATCTCCAGATGTGTTTTTCCCTGTAAGCTGGGATTGAGAGATTTACTGCTGATTAAATAGCCTACACACACACACACACACACACACACACACACACGTGTGCACGCACACACACAGTAACACGCACTCACTCATGTAGTAACCTTCTCCAAATATATGGCAGCAGACAAATGATGCAAATGTAGTTAATGGTTAGTGGTCAGAGGTATCCTGTTGTGGTGGTGCAGACACTGACATGACTGGGGGTGACCATAGCAACGCAGACAGTTGCCCCAGTAACGATGAGACACACTAAAATTCAGACAACGTGATGTGGATTAGAGACCTGTAAATCCCCGAAGAATGACCATCACACACACACACACACACACACACACACGCACACGCACACACCACTGGCCTTCATGAGTTCAGCACACAGTAACTTATTAGCTAATAAAGCAGTACCTTGTTTTGCCTCCACACTCTTTCCCTTTCTCTGCCCCCCTGTTCTTTCTTTCTTTCCTCCTCCCCTCTCTCTCAGGTTCATGAATTGCAGGGTGCCAGCCAGTAGGAGATACCAGCCCACTGAATATGAACATGCTGCAAACTGTGCCACACATGGGGTGAGTCCGTCACAGAAACAAACACACACTTTTGGTGTAAAAAGCTAGTGCCTTTTTTAGATGGTTTACTCTCTCTATCCCAGACACCCCCTGTGTTTTCTAATGTTTAGTGAGTTTGTCATTTAGGGGAAACCTCTGAAAAGATGGAGAGGATTGCGAGGAATGAGGCAGAATGGGGAGGATTTTTGGCTGAGTGATAGAGCTGGTGGGCTATACTCTGTGATTCAGCCTGTAGCTTTCTCTAATCTGCTGTAATCCCTGTGCACTTCTGCCTCTGAGAGAGAAAGACAGAAAGTGAATGAAACAGACAGATGGGAAGAAAACAGAGAGAAAACATGGCCATACTGACTGTAAAGCCTCAAACAGGGCAGGATTTTCAATTATCAGTTCTGTCTATGATGATGATGTATGTCCATTCATTCATCATTTTTGAATTACGTCATGCAGTTGTTAAGAGTGAAGTACATTGTCAACAACATAACATGCATGTCTGAAAAGGATAAACCTCAAAATAGCAGGAAAAGTCTAAAGAGAACTCTTACGCAGTGTGAAATGCAGTGTGTGCACTGTGAGGAAATTATAATACTGTGAAACCATGGTTTTGTGTTTGATCCTCTCTAGTTGTGGATTCTTCCCAGTCTGCTGGGTGGTTCGGTGCTCTATTTCTTGTCTGGGGACCAATGGCATCGTGTTGCTGCCTGGCTCTATGGGAGTGGTCTCACCGGCCTGTTTGTCACCTCAACACTCTTCCACACTGCTGCCTGGAAAATCAGCCACCTACGGTCTCTGTGTGTGCGTATGTGTGTGTGTGTAGCAGAAAATACTGATAGGGATTTGGCAGATGTGCATGTGTGTCCTTGTAGAGGTTTACATACAGTTTGCTAATTATGACAGAGCCAGAAGGTTGGTGAGACTAAACAATAGATGTGGCGTAGGATGAAAGAGCCATATGATCATCTTCAGCTCATGCCCTCTGAAAACAACTCTTACATGAACAATCAAACACTGTCACATTAAAACAAACTTAGTCTTAACACATTAAATCTCCAATTAGCAGGGAGCTGCTGGACTACCACCGACCAGATTTGTTTGTGTTATTGTGTGACGCTTTACTCAGCATAAAGGATCTGAACACCTCCTCCACCACCAAAACTCACCACAACACCAACTAACTAACAGATGGAGGCAGTGGTGGCCTCCAGCAACTCCTAAAGGTGCTGGGTAGAATTTTAGCTTTGTCAGTGGAGTCTTGGTTGTATATATAGTCATGTTTCTGGTTAAACAAGAAGGATCAGATTTTAATAAAAAGGTCTATCTCTGTAGGAATCCTATCTATAATGTTATCAGACATGTCTGAGCCTGTCAGTGGCAAAACAAGCTTTAGTGCACTTACTTTGACATGGACAATTGCCCATTGGATTACATTACAGCAGCTGTTCATGCTTGCCAGGTATATTGTTCTTACTCAATACTGCACCAACTCCAAAGATTTTTGTCCTTATCAATCACATGTACCCAAAAACATGGAACAATAAGGTTTTAAAATACCAGAATTATCCTTTGATTTATTTGGATTTTTAAGTTATATTTTGTTGAAGTATGTCTATCTAACTTTTAATAGTGAAAATGTAATTAGTAAAATTACACCAATGCTTTCCCAATAATCAGTGTGTTCCCTAACACAAAGAATTCATTTGTATCTGAAAATGAGTTCATACATGGGTTTGACTCTGAAAAGTCATGTTCATGACACAGATACCTGAATAAGTCTGTACCTTTACAGGGAAAAGAACTTGTTTTTACAACAAATCCTGATAATTTTTAACCAGCTCTGAAGAACTGAAAAATACAGACTCGTGTCAAATCATCAACAATGTATTCAAGCTAACTTGGTTATCCATGTATGAATAACAGGGCTTAGGACAACATTTATTTAAAAGTTAATCTAAAAAAGCTCAGTTTGAGTGCAGATTTTATTATTGTATTTGACAAAGAAATTAAAAAGAAACCCTTCTTCCAATTCCTCCTTAGGCCTTTCACACATGATAGTCCAAAAAGACCTCAACAAACACTGTGTTTTATGTTCAAGGACAGGGTCAGGAGGGAGAGGATTGAATTTGTGAATCTGTGTGTGAATGTGTGTTTTCAAAAATGAAAGATCCTGTTGTGTCAGTACTGTGTAAAGGTTTCCAGGTGTCTTGATTCTTGGCCTGGTGATATTTTTACAGTCTGGATACTGTATATTCTAGCAGTTATGAATGATGAACAGAGGCTGATTTTTCCCAAACTAGATACAGTTTATCTCGTAGACTACATCATGTAGAGCTCTTATTTCCTCTTCTCTGTGTCTCTGTGTAGGAAGGTGGAGCAGCGTTTCCACATGTGTGACAGAATGGCCATCTACTTCTTCATCGCTGCCTCCTACTCTCCCTGGTGGGTCGTGTGATTGCAGCTAAGAAATAAAACGCAGTCTGATGGACAACGAATCCGACGAGCAGGAGCATAGCGTATAATGATGTACGTGTGATGTGTTCCTGCAGGTTGATGCTGAGGGAGCTCGGCCCCTGGGCGTGCCACATGCGCTGGCTGATCTGGGTCATGGCTTGTATAGGATCCACATATGTCTTCTTTTTCCATGAGAGGTAACACAGTCTCTCCTTCTGTCTGCTCTGCTCTGTCTGTCCCGGTTTAAAACAATTAACCTGAAACCAAACTCCCATCCTCAAGTGTTTACAGCAAACACCAGGCTGCTGTTTGAAGCAGAAACAATTACATGGAGGGCTGGAGGTATTATCTTTTCATGTCCCAGTTCTCTGCCTGCAGGTACAAGCTGGTGGAGTTGATGGGATATGTGGCCATGGGGACTGTTCCTGCTTTGGTCATCCTGTCCATGGTAAGAACAAATCCTTCCTGTTGTCTTTCTCTGACTCTAAGGACCAAACAAAAGCTTTTTCCTGTAGGTCATTGTCTGATTCAACAATCTTCCTGTTACAATGTGGGAGACAATTTCAAGAAACAAACCAGAAGTCTTGTTTGTTTCAGCCCATTACCTACAAATCACAACTAGCAAATATAACTGCCAACTATTTTCCAAAGCATATGTTTTAGATGAACACCCTCTCCCCTGGAGAATCACTGATTCCATTCAAGTATGTTCAATCAACTTACAGAAAATTAAA
The DNA here is from genome assembly GCA_033238685.1 of Lates japonicus. NCBI lineage: Eukaryota > Metazoa > Chordata > Actinopteri > Centropomidae > Lates > Lates japonicus. Next base: position 78,519 of record BRZM01002651.1, on the reverse strand, counting down.
ACCTTCTTGAGACACCACATTCTGTCTTTGCTAACAGTTGATGGATGGTAATGTCAGGTGGTCCAACATTTTGGTCCAGACTGAAATATCTCAGCAATTATTGAGTGGATTGCCATAAGATGTGGTTCACTCATTTATCTTCCTCAGAGGATGATTCCTAATGACTTTGCTGACCCCAGACCTTTCCTCTAGTGCCACCATGAGGCTCACGTTTGCAGTTTTGAGACAAATGTCTTGCCAACTATTGAATAGATTCCCATGAAATTTGGTACAGACATTCATGTCTCCCTAAACATGGGTTTTACCTTGTGTCACCATCTGGTCAATCTGTCAGTTAAGAGTTTGTTCAGTACTTTGATTTGATCCAGAATATTTGCAAAACTAATTCAGACAGTTAGCAAATGTTAGCATGCTAACACACTAAAGTATGATGAATATGATCAACATTATACCTGCTCAAAATATGCATGTTAGCATTTTCATTGTAAGTATGTTACCATGCCGTTGTTGGCAGTTAGGGCAAAGCACTGCTGGGCCTAAGAAGCTAAGAGCTGTGAGCATGACTGTAGCCTTGTTATTCTGTATGTTTCATATAATTTACAACCAAGACCAAAAATGTGATACAAATCGCATTGCGGGAAGACCGTTACCCCCTACTACCAAGAGAAAAAAATCAGTTCACTTCTTGTTACCAATAAATAAAATGGTGGTTGGTGTTTTGGTTGGTGCTTCAACTTATTAAATGAAAATGTAGTGTCAACATTTTCTCATAGTGCTTTTACCATTTTACCATTACTTCATGGATGTTCAACATTAATCAGATGTGAGTTGTAAAATGCCATCACCAGCTTAGTTAGAATCTTGATGAACTAGAACTAGAACTAGAACTAGAACTAGAACTAGAACTAGAACTAGAACAGATGATGAGAATGTTCAGTTATCACATCATCACCCCAGAACCTGACAGAATACTGTACATTCTGCTGAAGCTCGGATCTACAGAAACCTCATTTACCTCATGACCCTTGAACTGAGTAAATCGCTCTGTCTTTGGTGAACGAACGACAACTGTTATAGAACAAATTCACAATCGATATCGACAACAACTATTTTGAATCTTCAACTTATACTTCAACAACTGTGACTGCTGTCTTGCTGCAACTCAACAACAGACCCACAAAGACACCTGTAAGATTTTCTCGCTTGACCTGAGAAACTTTTTTCTTCACTGTGCCCTCTGGTACTGTAGTAGATTAGATTAGATTTCAATTATTCTCATTGCACAGAATACAAGCCGACAATAAAATGTAGCTAAAGATCTAACCAGAAAAACAGTGAAGTGCAGAGTAACGTGCATATGTATAGAGATCTGTAAATAACACTGAGGGGTGAATATGGATCACGGCAAATGTGTTGCTACAATGTGAACAGTATTAACAGAATGAACAGAGTGAAATAAATACACTAAGATATAGAAGTTCTAGTGCAGTAGCTCTGTGTTGAGGAGTGTTTCCAGGAGTCCTGTCCTTAGACTAAAGTAGATTCAACTGTATAAATAAGTGTACATGTTGTGTTAAGGTGTGACTGGACTTTTAGCCATGAACTACATGTATGTTTCTATTTTTCAGGCATTTGGACAAATGCCATTCACTGCTCCCCCTTACGGGCAAGCCGCTGCTTCCTTTTACAGTGGGCACAACAATCCCTGCTGTAGTACAGCTGCAGCACTGTACATGGCTTAAGAGATGTCCTCCACTCCGCCATCTCTGAGATAAAGGCTGTGAAAGAAGAGAACAAGGCTCTGAAGGAGCAAGTAACTCTGATGGAAGATGGTCAGAGTCAGATGGAGAGGAAGCACAGAGAGGAGCTGAAAGAAAAAGATGAGCTCCTTAACAGAGAAGTCAACAAAAGGAGGGCTCGTACTCAGGCTTATGTCAACTGCCTGGACCTGCTCAATATAAAAGAAAAGGCCCTTAAGAGTGCAGAGCTGAGAGGTAAAGCTCTAGAGTCAAACCTGAGATGGGAGCTGACTCTCAAAGAAGAGAAACATCAGGAGGAGAAAAAATACAAGGAGAAAGTGGAAGAGGAGACCAAGAGGAGTGAGGATGGTTGGAGGAGAATGGAGAGCCACCTCAGAGAGGAGCTCAATCATAAAGATGAGCTCCTTAAAAGAAACTCAAAAAAGGAGGGCTCGCACTCAGGCATATGTTGACTGCATGAACCCAAGCTCAGTCAAAGAAAAAGATCTGGAGAGAGGAAGAGCAAACACACGACGCCTTAGAGAAGAGTCTAAAACTGGAGCTAGCTCTGAAAGACCAGAGAGAGCAGGAGGACAAATACAAAGAGAAGGTGGAGGAGAAGACTAAGAGGACTGAGGATGAACTGAGGAGGATGGAGAGCCAGTTCACAGAGGAGCTGAAAGAAAAAGATGAGCTCCTTAACAGAGAAAGTAACAAAAAGGAGGGCTCGTACTCAGGCTTATGTCAACTGCCTGGACCTGCTCAATATAAAAGAAAAGGCCCTTAAGAGTGCAGAGCTGAGAGGTAAAGCTCTAGAGTCAAACCTGAGATGGGAGCTGACTCTCAAAGAAGAGAAACATCAGGAGGAGAAGAAATACAAGGAGAAAGTGGAAGAGGAGACCAAGAGGAGTGAGGATGGTTGGAGGAGAATGGAGAGCCACCTCAGAGAGGAGCTCAATCATAAAGATGAGCTCCTTAAAAAAGAAACCAAAAAAAGGAAGGCTCGCACTCAGGCATATGTTGACTGCATGAACCTGCTCAGTCAAAAAGACAAGGAGCTGAAGGAGAGCGAGGGTAGCAGACAAGCAATGCTTTAGAAGAGTCTGAGCCTGGAGCTGGCTCTGAAACAACAGCCAGAGCAGGAGGAGGAAGAAGAGCTAAGAGAAGATAAATAGCCTGGAAAGACAACGCAAAAGCTGGAGAGAAGACTAAAAAGAGGTGACGATGGTCATAGGAGGATAGAGCTAGCTGAGACAGGAGCTTAAAGAAAAAGATGAGCTCCTGAACACAGAAATTAAAAAAAGGAAGTCCTGCACTAAGGCGTACCTGGACTGCCTGGTCCTGCTCAGTCAGAAAGAGAACGAGCTTCAGGAGAGAGAAGAGCAGAGACGAAACGCCTTAGAGAAGAGTCTGAGACTGGAGCTGGCTCTAAAACAACAGAGAGAGCAGGAGGAGAACAAGAGCCAAGAAAAGATGGAGAACCAACACGATGAAAAGATGGAGGAGGAGACAAAGAGGAGTGAAGCTAAAGAGATGAACGAGAAAAAAGAGAAACCAAAGAAGAAGAGGGGGAAGAAAAAGAACAGGGGTTAGCCACAACAGAGGATCCCTCCCTCTGAAACCCCACCTCTTTCCCCCATCTTACCTTACCCCCTCCCCTCACCCTCCTTCCCCATTCCTACCCTTTCCTTCCCCCTTCCCCCTTTCTCCTTTACCCTTTTACCCCTCTCTCCCCCACCTCTTTCCTGCTCCCTAAAACAAACCCTTCATGTCTTGTTTGTCATGTGTTAAATATATGTTTTCAAATCATTTGTGAGGACTGTGATGTTTCATGTCTTTTGTAAACATGTCAACTCTTCAGTTCAGTTCTGTTGAAGTGAATTACTCTACATCTGCCTGTTTACGCCTTTCTGAATATAGATACAGGATTCATGGCTCTTAACAAGTACTACAGTATTACAGTATATGTGTTGGTGGAACAGATCAGATATGATCATCTTCTCTTTCTGTCTTTAAATATGTCACTTGTTTTAGACGTCAAGTAGAAAACAGGAGTTAACATCTCACTGTGAATCCTGGAGGTTTGAAAAAAATCTTTTCTTTGGGAATTTCTCTTTCAAGTCTGTTTGTGACTCACTTTGGTGATTAAATCAGTCTTAATGCTCTAAAAGATCACTGGGTCTGCACAGTTTACTCAACAACAGAGAAAAATAAAATATCATTTAGATGATCTGATTAAAAAAGCTCTGTCCCTAATGGTAACACACCTGAATCAGCTGTGTTCACTGTGTTTCACCTCTAAAATAGTACACCCCTGTCTACATACTTTTGTCTCCTTTTAATTTGAGTTTTTTATGGTTTGAGCTTTACACCCTTCAGTTCAAATTAAGGGAATTGCCCTTTAATATGGTGACAATCAGTGGCTGACAATCACATTTGTATAAGTGGGAAAGTGACCTGCCTACGGACGCTGACTCAAGAGAAGGTTTGATAAGATGCCTCTACATTTTCAATGGTTATTACCTTTACTATCTTCATCCCTCTCTTTTTCCAGCAAACCAAATATATATTCTTCTCATTTTTACCTGATAAATCACCCTGGTAACCAAGAAAATGAAGGAGAACCTTGTTCTGGTCGAATCTGTCTATCCCAAGCTGTGAGATGTGTCAGACAGAAACTATCATAACAAAGACAGAACATATCCATAGCCCATATCCAAGATCCAATTACTTCTGAACACCTAAAAAATGGGCACTATGTGTTTGAAGGGCTTTATCTCTCACACAGTTTTTTATATATCGATTTCAACCTACTCAAATTAAAGCTGAGACGTGACACTTTAATGTAGTATCCATTATTTTATTTCAAACTGAATGTGCTGAGGGTCAGAACCTGAAGAAGAACAAATGTGTGTCCAACCTGCACATCCATCATTCTGCATAGTGAAGGTTGAACATTCAAAGAACAACCAATATGCAAAACATATTTTAGAGTGGAGGGGGACTTTAAACTGTTAGAGCCTATCAACAGTCTTAATTGTTGAACAACATTATTCATAATACATCAGTATTAATTATTGTGAGTTATTCCATTCAAGGACATTTAATCATAGTTGATAGTTTTGTGCATCATGTGACACACGATCATGAGTCTTTAAACTGGAACAGCTCCTCTAGTGTGACGGCATGCAGTTGTGATGTAAATGAAAACGAATGACTCCCTTTTTTGCAATCTAGTAGCTCAATTGTAAACTTAACAAACTTTTTTTTAAACTCCCCCTCCCTCCCCCATGTCTTTATTTCTCTCTCTTACACTCTCCATTTCTAATCTCCACTCATTTCTCGCTCTGTCCTCCGTGCTCACTGAGGTGTGAAACCTCTGCCTGTTTCTTTCTCTCCCTCTCTCTCTTTTTTTTTTCTTTCTCTCACAATCACACACTCAGTCGCTCTGACTGTCATTGCTGGTCTTTTGTTCCTGGTAGATTGAAAACCAATTGCCGTTTGGCACCGGGCCAGAATCCAGCAGAGATGGGAGGGGAGCACACTCTCTCTCTCTTTCTCTCTCTATCTTTCTCACACATATGCACATCCATATACAATCTATCTGTCTATCTATCTATCTATCTATCTATCTATATATATATATATATATATATATATATATATATATATATATATCTGGCTGTCAAAGCTCTCAGATCAGATACAGAGAAGTGTTTACTGTGACAATATTGGGAGGAAAAGAAATCACCAGCATTATAAATAAACACAAATCTCAGATGGACCTGCAGCTTCAGTGTCACAACACCTCCCACACATTTTCTTCACTGACCAATCAGATGGAGACCAGAGCCTGCTCCTCCTGAGTTCTCCATGTTGAGTCTGACTGAGTGACAGCTCCCTGTCATCAGCCTGGTGGCTAACATGGTGGTCTCTTGGGACTGGGACTATGTGAGGAGGTATCTATGAAAAATAAAGAAAAGAAAAAAAAATGGTAGCAAAAATATAAGCATACATACAATTAAATCAGATCCTTGTGATGTTTGTGCAGAACAGAGGAATTAAATGAGGGAAGTGGATGCATGACTCTCGTCTATGAGATCTTGAATCTCTTCTTAATCTGCATTACTATTATTTACACAGTTTAAAGTTGTGGCCTCTTCTGGATAGAAACCCATACATAGACAGACCATAAATCCATCCTCTTTATTCTTTCACAGACACGAGACAATGCATGCTGAAGCTGAAATCACTGATTGTAGCTACGACTGTTTCTAAGCAACTAGTGAGATTATGTTTGAAGCAAGCCACAAATTTGTTTTGTTTTTTTCAGTCTGACATGTTAACACTTTTTATGTCGGGGGAAAAAAAGCGTTTGTTATTCTCTCCAGACAACAGAAGAAGAAGAACTAACATTAATAATTTTACTGCAAATGAGCTGGAAGCATTTTCTCAGTTTCCATTTGAATTATCAGTCTTCTATCGTTGTGATACTGAGATCCTCTTATTCATATATAAATGCTTCTGTGTACATAAAAAATAAAGTACTTACTTCAGATTATTAACAGTTTGCGTAGAGCAAGTAAAGCACCAATTTAGCTCTGCAAAGCTATAACATTCTGATGATGGACAAAAAATTATACCACATATTCTTCATCCTCGTGAAAACCTGGTGCCCACATTACCCGTAATCCAACCTGCCAATCGGGAGTAAATTTGAGGTTGTTATGATAGTAGCAGCTAATGTAGCCTTGAGTCACTAGCCTCAATTAGAGTTGAGGAGTGGGCTATAGAAGTTAGCCCACATGCACACCTTTTTTCAGACCCAGCCGGCGCTCACATTGCACAGCTCCCTCTAGAGCTAAAAGCTTTATACAACTAATTGCACATATGCAGTAGTGCCCCCCAACACCTGGAAACAGACTTTGATATTTAAAATCAGCACATCCCCCCTTTAAGCTCAACAATTTATTGTTAAATGTACAGTAGCTTGTTACTATCTATGTATCCTATGACAGGTGTAATATCTGTGACTAGCAAATAAGACAAGTACACCTGAAAGTCAAAAGACAGAATCTATATTTTAGACACTCAGTACCCTCTATATTTATTTGTTGCTTGTTTACATTGCTCTTAAACTCAGACAAACAAGGATGCTTTCATAGTTCATGAAGGTCTGCACAGGACACTTCAGGAGTAGACTAATCCTGAGAAAATATTGGGAAATTCCGCTTACAAGAGATCTTCTGAAAATGTCCTCCACGGAAAACTTCAGATCTCACTCGTCTGGGGTTTGGTAAATTTGTTCTCGGGGTAGTCTGAAGGAAACTGCTGTGTGTGTG
>BRZM01002650.1:0-20114 GCA_033238685.1 Lates japonicus | reverse complement strand
TAATGACACCTGACTATGCCAATGTTGGACACCATAGTTTTTTCTGGTCCCCTGCCCAATCTGACCAGTAATGACATGTATAGCTGCATGTCATCACTCAGCCGCTGGCTGTTGGGGTGGTGTCCAGAAAACAATGTGGGCTTTGTAGATAATTGGAAGAGCTTCTGGAAGGGACCTGGCCTGATTAGGAGAGACAGCATTCATCCCACTTTGGATGGAGTAGCTCTCATATCTACAAATCTGACAGAGTTTATTGGGAAGCCAAAATGTATTCACGCTATGTGAATTAACAAATTTGTTTTTCATTTTATTCCTCTCCTTGAAGGTACAACATACAAGCTGCTCAGCTGATTCACATGTGGGATTTAGGATTTAGCTGGATGGCTATATCTCGAATGCTGTCTGTAAACATTTGAACACTGTACAACCAGGGCACAACTTGATTTAGTGGACTATGGGAGTTTCACCAACATTTCAAATGATGATCTTGATCGTCTTATTTCTGAGATTCTTCGGAAAACCCCTGGCTCTGGAGAGGCCTACATCACTGGTAGTTTGAGAGGGAGAGGGATCAGAGTTCAGCAATGGCAAGTGCAAGAGCATTTGAGAATAGTAGAGCCTTAATAGGACAAAGGGAAATTCAACGAAGGGTATGTCTCTGGCCCAAATCAAGTGTGGTATGTGTTTTGCAGATTTGGTTAACATTACCGCGTAGAGGAGGGCGCTTGCCACAACAGTCTGATAGAACATCTGCAGCAGCTTCTTGCAGATGTTGAAGGACGCCGGCCTTCTGAGGAAGTACAGTCGGCTCTGTCCTCTCATGCACAGAGCATCCGTGTTTGCAGTCCAGTCCAGTTTATCATCCAGCAGCAGTCCTAGGTATTTGTACGTCTGTGGTGCTGTATGCTGTATTTAGCAACAGCGGAGTGGATGACGTCACTCGCTACCTCCGCATCGGCACGTGGAGGAATGTAAACAATGACAACAATGGTGTGTCCAAAATCTCTGGGCAGGTAGTAGGGATGCAGACTTACAGCCAAGAGTTTCGATGTCCCTGCAGCAGCTGGAGATTTTGATGTTCACATGCCCAGGGTTACACCATCTTGTGTTCACATATAAAGTGAGTCCTTCTCCTTTCCACTTCCCGCAGGCTTTCGTGTCTCTGTCCGCTCTGACTGTACTGAAACCGGGTAGCTCCACGTTAGCATCTGGGATGCTAGACATGAACCATGTTTCAGAGAAGCACAACAGACTGCACTCTCTGTAGGTCTTGATGTTTTTCACCAGTGCAGCCAGTTCGTTGATCTTATTCGGTAGTGAGTTCACATTTCCCATAATCACAGAAGGTACTGTAGGCTTAAATCGCTACTTCTTCGCTAGACGCTTAGCCTTTAGCTTCGCTCCAGCTCTGCAGCCACGATATGGCCTCCTCACCTCGTCAGGTAAATGGGGAACCACCCCGGCGCGGGACCATATCCATAGGATGGAATAATATCAGCCTTATGTTTGACTGCACAGTGGAGTCCACAGTTCCAGGATTAAGCAATTTCGACATGCTTTGAGCACCGACCAGTTGAGCTGGAAACGCACGCTGGATGCGCTGGTTGCTGTCTGCGCTGTTCTAGCCAGTACGTTGTGTGAGACTAAGAGTGACTGAGAGGTTGGGATGAATGATTGACTATTGCGAACCATGTTTCCATCAGTTAACTTACTCAGAGCGCTAATTTGTCACTTGACCCGCCCATCTGAACCTGTGATTTTCTGGGTCGACCCACGTGTTATTACTATATGTATGAGTGCATGGAACTCAAAATGTTAAATACATAGCCTATAAAACATGATAACTGTTGTATCATTGAGCTTATAGTCTTTACATTCACCTACAGTTAACATCACTGTTTGTTGTTTTGCAATGATTAGGTCATGATAATGAATTATAACTTACCACTCGCGATTAAAATGCATTAAATTTTTTTCTTACCTCTTGGGTCTTGGGCCTTTTCAAGTGAACAAAGATTGTAAGTTCGGGCTGCTGTGGGTGGCTCCTGTGAATTGAAAGGCGTGTTTCTGTCTGTATTAACATTTGATTGATAAGCAGAGAATGCCTGACCTGTGAGGTTTCCCGCACTTCGTCTTCCGCGGTGAAACAGTGAAGAAACTTCTTCATCAATAGAATGGTATCGAGTACAATTACCAATATTATTTTGGCCCATACATGCATTTGCCACGGTGTTAATCATCTCTTTATTACTTAGGATTGCTGCTACTAGATTCCGTGCTGACTCACTCATAGTGATGTCTATATGAAATAATATATTACAATACACATAGAAAAAACAAGATGGCGCCAGTGCCTTGACAGACTTTCATTCCATATATTCACATTTCACAGACTGAATGAACTGTGTGACAGCTTCCTCAGCAATGATGAGCTCTGGTTGCCTCACTGCTGTAACATATTTCTCTGTGTCTAACTGAGTGACTTAGTACTGCAGACTGTTACTGTCACATTTCATTTCTCAGATGAGTGCAGTCTCCTCCTCTGGACTCACTGTGTGAGCCAGGTGTCTATGCTAACATTTGACTCCAGTGGGCAATTTCCTGCATTACTGTAATCAATGTTCTAATAATTGACATGGGTATAGAGAGTCGTTCCTCCTCTTAACAACTTTAATCACTGACAGCAGCTCAATTTAGTGCAATTAGACATATTGTCCTAAATTGAGGCTGTTGGGGGATAGGCTCAGATGACAGAGGCCACCTCCTCACTGAAAGGAGAGAGGACATTTTTCGTGGAAAGCAGATGGGGCTGTCAATCCACACTCACAGAAACAAATTATACAGTATTATATTAGGTAATGGATGAATGCATGTAGTTCTCCCCACTAGCACTACCCATTGGCCTCTTCTGTCATTTTCCCTCTCAATGAACATTGTTTTTTCTGTTGTAGGAGGGGTGCCACACTACATGGGTCCCTTATCTCTACCTTTTCACAGCTTTCACTATTCTGGTTTTCACAAGTAGAACACCCTGTCAGTAACTGAACTGTAATGGAATGGTTTATCAGAAAGATCTATTCTATTATGGTGATTTCAATATTCAATATACAAGTTACTGTTACCAGACCAATATATATTACCAGTACCAGACAAATATATATATGTATATGTATATATATATATATATATATATATGGTCTGAGGAGGCCAGTATGGCTCTGAGGGACTGGGGACTGGGAAGTGCTATGTGGTCCACATGGGGAGGACATAGACAGTCTGACAACCTGCATCATCATCATCAGCTGGAACAGCGCCTTCAGGGGAATAATGTCAGAGAGGTCTGAGGAGGCCTAAAAACCATCTCTGGACACAGCAAGGACAGTGGAAGGGGCACAGAATCGGGAAACAGTGAATGGGCAAACAAACTTGTTTTTTAACAGATTTGACTGTGCACCTGCTCCCTCCCCCACCCACGAGATCCTAGACCTAACGGCACCTCTACTTCTACTAACCTCTCACCTGATGAAGACAATGGAGGATTGTCTAGAGCCACCTCCGACACCTGGTGTGTAACGAGATGGACCCCCTGCAGTTCACCTATAGACCTGGCATTGATGTGGAAGACGTTGTCATCTACCTGCTTCATAGATACCTGGAGAACATTGGGGGCACTGTGAGGGTCATCTTCTTCGACTTCTCCAGTGCATTCAATACCATCTGACCATATAGTGTGGATTAATAGAGAGAGGAGCAAAGTTAGCGTCTTTCACAAGCCAGAGCTTGTTTATTTCTGAGCATAGTTTCATCCAATCCTGAATTATGCCATCTCCCAGTTCTAATTAAAAATAACATTAAAACAAAAATATACCTTACATGTTGTATTGTCTTCTTTTCCACTGTCTCTATTCCTAGCTGCAGACAGAAACGGCATAGGCACAAGCATTGATTTCTAAACAATAAACTGATCTTTAAAATCCAGATGCTTCTGTCTGTGTACTTGAAAACCGCAACTGTAAGTAAATCATTGCCAAACAGTGTTGTTGGTTTACAACCGTAGAAGAGGTCAGTGTATGTTGCTCTTTTGTAAATCCCTCTAGCTTCACGGTTTTGATGACTTTTGTCTAAATGCATGGATGGTCGCACAAGGAAGGAGAATGCTAACTAAGTGTATGATAACTAATATAAAATACATTAATTTATGGTGATCCTTTTTGGGTTCTAATTTATTTATGAAATTGTGTCACAAAGTGGAGGTTAGGTAAACTTATTTATGAAGTACCTTTTGAAATGAGACAGTAGAGTTACAAGTTGCTGTGCAATAAAAATGGAAGAAATAAATAGATAGTAAAACAGTAACATTATGAAAAAAACACTGTAAAAAAGTAACATTATAGAGCATAAAATTTATTAAAATTACACACATGGCAAACACCTTACAAATGCAGCTTCTTAAAACTATTTTTTATACCCAAGGGAAGTCAATTCCAGAGAGTGGGAGATCACCCAAGCTCAGACTAAGGGTGGGTGGCCATCTGCCTCAACCTGTTGGGTTGAGAGAGAGAGAGAGGGGAACGGGGAGAGAGGGCAGAGCAGGAGAACATAGCATAATGCAGATTCCATACAAAAATGTAAGGTGGTATCAATAATGCAGTGATGGTAATAACAGCAATGACTAGAATGAAAGTAGAATGAAAAAGTAGCAGTAATACAAGAGGCAATACTAATTAAAGCTGCAAGCAGCATTGAATGGGCCCTCGCACCCCAGGCCCGTTGGGGGACTGGCAGCCGCGGGGTCATTGCAATTCGTACTGGACACAGAACAAATTAAGTACAAATCACATCCCGTGCCCCTCAGCCGGATATTTGTATCATGCATGAAGTCAGCCACCTGCACAGATACAGTCTAAGAGCTGCTTATTCCTCTGTCCTTTTGCCCTCAGACTTGTCAAATACGTTCTTGGCTGGTTTTAACTGCAATAAATGTCTCTGACCTAATGTAAAATAGATCTTTGTCAACCTGCAAGTGATATGACATACAAGGTATGGCTATTAAAAAACGAGACTAATGCTGTAATACGATTTTATTGAACATAAACATTTTTCAGTGTTGTTCTCCTACAATATACTCCCCTTCTGCACCAACACACCGCTGCATGTGGGTCTTCCACTGATCAAAGCAGTGCATTAGGTCTTCTTGGGACAGTTGTCTCAGAACCTCTGTTGTTCTTTTCTTAACTTGCAAAACTTTCCTTTGAGGACAGAACTGATCTTAGGAAAAAAGAAAAAGTCACACAGTGCTAAATCAGGTGAATGGGGAGGGTGATCAAGCACTGTGATTAGTTTTTCGGCCAGAAACTGCTTTACCGATTGTGCAGTGTGAGCTGGCATGTTGTCTTGATGAAGTGATGAGAGACACACTCTTTTGTTATGCTCAAATCAAATTTTCACGCAAGATTTGCCCAACTGTCTCTTTATCAATTGCTGTGGAAATTCTCAGTTGCTGGTGAAGAATGAAATAGAGACTTCTGCCGGCCGACAAAGTTTTATTTTCCCTGCAAAGAAAAGGTCAATCACCACCCGAGTGGTCAGAAATGGCAAAAGACCCTGAACATAGGGAGATCTAGACCTTTATCCCTGAGGAACGCTCCTCAAGGTGAACAAAGGGTCCTTGATCTTGTTTGCCCTTTAACACCCCTTTGTCTGCCACCAGAAGTGGCACCCACCCCTAGGGTGATCTTTCACACTTGGGGTATCCTACAGAGTTTACATCTTGATAAGTAAGTGGTCTAGATGTCACAAATGGTTACAAAGAAAGGAATTTACAATTACAATTCCCCCTTTTGATTATTAATTAATCACAAACACAAAACAAAGAAGGAGAGAAAAGGGAAAAAAAAGATTGCAACTTAATTATCTGATACATTAACTCACACAGATTTAAAATGTATCATCATGGCATTTGTTTGGAAAAGTGATGATAAAATAAATGATTGGGGGGAAAAAAGGAACAAAAGGAAAAGAGAAAACAAACAAACAAACAAAAAAAACCCCAATAAACTAAAGACAAAACATTATTTACAGATTGTCATCATCACTGTCAGAGTCTGAACATTAGTGTCTGTATAGTCAGTCTGCGTGATGAACTGCAGGATCAGGAAAGGACCTTGTTTTTACATAGTGTTGCTAGTCAGTGATTTGCAAAATGGACATGAGACAGGTGGCCAACAGGCTATTAACAATTAGGATCCCAAGCACAATGAATACAAATTCAAAGCCCTAGATTTCCTTTAAACCAGTCACACAAACTATTGGTGGGGACAGGGTTATACAGTGTCTTAACAGTGCAATTCATGTGGGTTGAGATTTCTTGTGCAAGTGTAGACGTGCCTTTGCTGTTGAGTTTGTGAGATCTTCAACCTCAAGAGAGGTCTAATATATAATCCGAGGTTGTCCTGACTCTGCAGCTTGGGGCGGGAGCGCCAAAAATCTTGTTCATGGTGTTTGTGTGTGTGCACATGAAGTTTTTAGCAGTGTGAGCCTCAGATGGCACAGTAAGGACTCCAATTGATGGAATCGCATGGCCCAGATCATGCCATAAATTCAGTGTACACCTTGTGGTAGGGGTATAAAGGTATGGCTAAGATGGTTGTAATCATTGTTAGATCAGATGATGAATATTGTCTTAGAGGAAGTGTTCATGATAGAGTTTAAGTGTAGTATGTGACAAATGTAATTGGAGAAGTCGTCAGTGGGAGACTTCCTGTGTTGTATCCCAAACACAACCGTTCTTGGTGGTTGGGCTATTATCAGCCATCAGTACCAAACAGGAGGCATGTGTGATGTTTGTGATGTCAGTGTAATTTCACTCAGGGTGATGACTGGGGTGTCCATCTTCTTCCGCGAGTCCGGTGTCTGCTCTCTCTGTTTTTCCAGTGTCTATGGATTTGACCTCCTGGTGGCTGGGTGTCCTTCATCTTCTTCTTTTAGGCGCTCCGGTGTCTACGCTGCTCCTCTGCTGTTCCGATGACTGAGGTTGCACAGCTTCTTCTGGGCCTCTGGTTTTCATTGTCCTTCTAGGACAGGAGATCCTTCCCAAGTGCAGCCAATGTTCAGGGGCTCCATGGATGATGAAAGACCCACCCGGGTCTGAAGTTTTCATCAGCCTGGTGCATGCTGGTTGCAGTTTGGACCCTTTGTATGAAGCTAGTCACTCACGTTTCATTGCTAGGAGAAGACTGGACAGCCTTTGTCTGAGGATTGCTTTGAATAGTAGTAGTTAGAGGCAAGGTAAAAATGGTGTGTCATGGCATGAGTGATCCCATCCTGTTTCCAGGTGGACAGTGTAGTCTGAATACAGTCAGTTTCTAACTAGATAAAGGATACCTGTGTGTGTATTGTATGTATGTGTGTGTGTCTGTATTGTGAGGGGGTGTCTGTGTGTGTGTGTGTGTGTGTCTGTGTGTGAGGTGCCAGCACGTGTGGCATGTGTGTGTGTGTGTGTCATGTGAGGGTGTCAGCGATGTGTGTGTGTGTGTGTGTGTGTGTGTGTGTGTGTGAGGTGGTAATATTGCCATATACAGTCTTCCAAGGCTGTACTGTTCAGATCAGGTGTTCACTTTCTAGCACAAGATGTAAGTCCTGGAGCACATCAGTCAACATGATGACATCCCTTCACACACAACAGACCATGCAAAATCATGTTGGCTACAATTACAAAGAAATAGAACCACAATCGGCGTCATTGTGGATCCACAAATATTTAATAATAACAGACTATACTCCTTCATGTCCAGCAGACTCTTGTAAGATTTACCTCATTGGAGAAGCAAGTCATTAACTGAATGGGCGTGGACAGGGATACTCCAAAATGTAAAGCAGGTAACATCAATCACATTTCTGAAATCAATATGTGATAACAGTTTACCTTCTGATAGAAGATCTTCAGCAGTGTGTACTGCATAACTACTTAGGCGGAGCTTGAGGGTGTGGCCTTCCAAATTTGGAAAATTCAATAAATTACACTTTCTAATAGCAGTATTTCTCCATAGGCAGTCATTGCGTAAGAAACAAGATTAATGTGGAGAGGAATTTCAGAAAGAAAACATCAGGATGCAAATATGGAACCTATAGGTCAGTCTGAAAATAAACCCAACAGGTTTAAAAAAATTGTTGTTGGGTGAGCAGACATGTGAGACACTTTCCTTTATCTGCCTGTATAGTGAGATACTTAGAAAACTGTTATCATCCTTGATCCAATATCTGGATTCTGCATCTCATTCCTTGTCTATCAACTCTCCAAAACTTGAAGAGGCAAAAGAAAACATAAAGACCACATTCAACACAAAAACGAAGACATACATGAAGTCACCATCATCTATAAATTCCTAGTGACAAACATCTACAAGACCATACAAGATGACAAACTTATACAAAATGCATGACAATTTAAACCGAATTCTGACCAAAAGGTACACTTAACATTTCCTGATGTAATGCTCTTGGCCATTATAATTTTGGTGCTTCCGAGCTTTCTCTTTCTCTCCCCTTTTTTTTGTTGCCTTGTTTTCTTGGTACCAGTTATCATACATGTATTTGGGATTGGTACATTTTCTTTCCTATATTACCCTGAGCGTCAACAAGGTTTCTTCCCTCTGCACCTGGGCTCCTCAACAGACATAGCCCCCCAACACACACACACAGACTGTCACAGACTGTAATCCCCACCCCACTACATTACATTGCTTGACCCACATCTGTGCGTTACATTAGCACATCTCCCAGACGATCACTGCCACCTTCAAAGGTTGCACTCTTCACTTTTGTTTAATTTAATTCACGTATGTTGTGCTCCTTCTTATATTTTCGTAAATATAGTTTCCTTTACTCTTTTTTTTTTATTATAATTGTCCTTTGCTTTTATTAATACCAAGACAAATTCCTTGTATGTGCAAACTTACTTGGCAATAAGGTCTGATTCACAATTCTGATTCCTGATGTCAAGGTGACATTCCTAAACATACTGAGCAACATACAGAAGCTAACCAACCCCCCCTTCAACTATGAAACCTACATGAAATTGAGATAACTTCTTTAGGTTAACTACAGACCTCCAACCTTTTGCCCAACAATAATTGGGTTTCAAAAGGACATAGCTCTTAGTTCAGTTGGATTCTCAGATCACTGGTGTCTTGGTCTGGAAAGGAAAGAGTCATACGTGAAGTATGTTGCCATCGGGTCTTTCATTTATTGAAGAAAAACTCTTAAGTGTAATTCAAAGTTTGTTGTGGTGGTGATTTGTTGGTATTTTCCTTTAAGTGAGAGATCCCCACTCCAAGAATCCAAACTCAGTTGTCCCGACATTCAAATATTTTAAACTGTATCCCCATATTTCCTTCTCACAACATCCACAATCGGTCCCTCCGGAGGTCTCACCTTGGCGGACTTCTTACTCCCCATTCCAAATGTGGAGGTCGTGCACGACTACTTACAATACAGACGTCTCTGTAAGCACCACTTTGTCTAGCACTACAAGTGATAAAAAGCAGGTCACTTCGTTTTAATGCTACAAGTGATAAAAAGCAGGTTCACTTCATATAGGGCCCAAGTGATCAACAAGCCAGTTCACTTCATATAAGGCCCAAGTGATCAACAAGCCGTCGATTGTGGATAGTATGAGGAATGGAAATATTACGCCAAATTAAAAAATGTCAATATTTCAGTGCTCACCTCGCTGAATTGAGTTTGTGGAATCCCAGCGGCAACGATGTGGGGTGTCAGTGATCAGTCCTCCCTTCTCTGAAGAAGATTTTGAGGTTGGAGGCTGGAAAGTTTTTTTTTTTTTTTAGCCTTTATAGCCAGTCACTGTTCGCACTCGACGATTGCTCAAGGGATCCCACTTCTGACACCAAATTGTTGTGGAAATTTTCAGCTGCATGGCCGACAAAGTTTTATTTTCCTTGCAAAGAAAAGGTCAATCACCACCCGAGCAGTCAGGAGATGGCAAAAGACCCTGAGCATAGGGACATCTAGACTCTTATACCTGAGGAACACCCCTCAAGGTGAACAAAGGGTCATTGATCTTGTTTGCCCTTTGGCACCCCTTTGTCTGGCATCGGAAGTGGCACCCCCCCGTAGGCTGATCTTTCACACTTGGGGTATCCTACAGAATTTACATATTGATGTGAATGTAAATAAGTAAGTGGTCTAGATGTCACAAATTTCACAAAGAAAGAAATTTGCCATTACACTTCTTACAGAAAAATCTCATAATAGCAGAGGAATAAATGGCTCATGCCCATATTGGCTAATTGATATTGTACTTTACATCCAGAATGTAGCTTATACTTAAGTATTCTTATGTTCATTTAAAATAGGCAAAGCACTAGCTATTTCTGAATTTATGTTTCCCCAAGACTGTATATGACAACAATTTGTCAAGGATAAAGTGCTCTTTTTCTTTTGAAATTGTTTACCTCTCTTTTTATACTACTGTATAGTGTATACCAGTAGTCAAGGAATAAGAGGCACTTTAACATTTGAAAGTGTTTTTGTTTACATTTTTGTATGTTTAAATTTTTTATATATATTTTATATTACTGTATAGTGTATACCAGTAGTCAAGAAATAAGAGGCAGTTTACCATTTGAAAGCGTTGTGTTTAGTAACAGTTAACTTGAAAGGAAAGTGTTATATTATTCAGTACACGAGTGATACTGGAATTTGTTTACTGTGAAATGCAGTTTTTGCTGACAAGCAAAATAAAGATATAATTTTGGGAGAAAAAAAATTTTCTCTTTACCCACAAAGCATGTACCGAAACTGAACCGAAACTGTGGCCCAAACACCGAGGTACGGACCGTACCGTGGGCTACCTGTACCGTTGCACCCCTAGTTCGTACTAGCAGTAACTTAATCTTGCTGTGATGCAAATTTAGGAGAGTGAGGCTGATCAGTCAGATCAAAAGGTAACACTGGATTACAAGATGCACCCTTTCATGTAAACCTCCTGTGTGTGAAGTCAGTTTGAATTCAATGTGGAAATGGTGGACTCTGCCCTGAATGAAAACTATTAAATAGAAAAAAAATATCACTGAATTACATTAGGTCATAGGTCATTGCTGAAAAAATGTTGACTATAATTTCATGAAACATCTGTTCCAAACAGCCACACTTAAAAGTAGGGTGAAAAACTGGGCTAGATGCAAAAATCACCAAAACATTCATTGTGTTCACATCAAAATAAACAGGGGTAGGGCAAGTTTGAACCCGATCTATTTTCTGTCTATTCTACTACCTCACAACATGAAAAGGGCTAGGTTATCAGATTACCAGTTAAGGAAAGTTACACAAATTGTCAGACACTGTTCCCCGGTTGAGGTGTCTGGTGTGTGTGCAGGGGATTTCAGACAAGTTGACATTTTTGAAAGTATCTGATTTATTTATTTTTTTTTTCATTTTTCAAGAAATGTAGAAGTTTTCCAACTTTCAGGAAAAGTCATGGAGGAATGACTACCTGGTATTGGCAGTGTTGAAGAAATTCAGTCTGATGTGAGTTATGTGGGTCATCTGGCAGTTCTGTTTAAGCCAGGATATACGAGGTATGGCTATTAAATGACCAGACTAATGCTGTAATACAATTTTATTGAACATAAACATTTTTCAGTGTCTTTCTCCTTCAACATACTCCCCTTCTGCATTAACACACCGCTGCATTCAGGTCTTCCACTGATCAAAGCAGTGCAGTAGGTCTTCTTCAGACAGTTGTCTCATAACCTCTGTCTTTCTTTTCTTAACTTCTGACACAGACTCAAAACGTGTTCCTTTGAGCACAGATTTTATCTTAGGAAAAAGTCACACATTGCTAGATCAGGTGAATAGGGAGGGTGATCAAGCACTGTGATTTGTTTTTGGGCCAGAAACTGCTTTACCGAGAGTGCGTTGTCTTGATGAAGAATGAAACCATTTTTCCACAATTGTGGTCTCTTTCTGCTGACTTTTTCTCACAATTTTTCTAGAACCTGTTTGTAACAGTGTTGATTTACCATTGACCCTTCTGGAACCCACTCCTCCAAAATTATAGCCTTAATGTTGAAACACACAATCAACATGGCCTTGAATTTGGACTTGCTTTGTTGTGCTTTCTTCATCCTTGGTGTCGATGGTATTTTCCAATGCACTGACTGCCGTTTTGTCTCAGAATCGTATTGGAAGATCCAAGTTTCATCACATGTACTTACTCCCTCTAAAATATTTGGGTTTCTTTCAATTTGTTCCAAAATTTCTCCATAAATTTTTGGGACAACTTTTCCATGCAAAATTTGGCGAACTGTCTCTTTATCAATGGAGACTATTTCTGCTATCATTTTCATACCGAGTTGTCAATCATTTTGAATGATTTGTTCAATTTACTGAATGTTTTCAGAAGTTTTTAATGTGCATGGGCACCCAGAATGTTCATCGTCTTGGACATCCTCTCTGCCTTCACAAAATCTTTTGTGCCATCACACGTGCACGTGGCATGCAGTGTTCCCCATACACCTCAGTTAATGTACGAAAAGATTCAGCTGCTGTTTTGCTCAATTTCACCAAAAAATTCAAGTTAATGCATTGCTCAACTTTTAAGCTAATTATTTTCCAACACCTTAGCAAAAATCAGTAGCTAGCAGTGAACTAAAGACATCACTTTTGGAAACTTACAGCAGTTGTGCAGCAGTCTTACACTGTGGGCACATTCAGTCATTAGTTGTTACAATTAGTCAAAGTCAAAGGCAAAGTCAGCTTTATTGTCAATTCTGCCATATGTACGCATATACTGTCGATTGAAATTTTTTGTCTTAGAGCCGGTGCGATAAGGTAAACATAAAGCCGTATACAGAAATTTTAAAGCAAAACAATACAAAAATATAAAAAAATAAAATAAAATAAAAATAAACATCTAACTTTTAACAAGGTAAATGCAACACTAGGCACATAACAGTTAAAGTGACGGTGATGTGATGTGCAAACAAACAGTCAATGCTAAATAAATTGTCTTCTAGTGCCCTAGGCTTGTGTGTGTTGTGGGGAGAGCGTCAGGATGCTCTCAATATACCTCTGTAGAGTGCATAATGATAAAGATAAGATAATCCTTTGTGTGGTCTAATGGAAATTTAACAATGAAATTTACAGCCAGTGGAGGAGCAGTAGCTCTGGCTCTTTCAGTTTCGGAGAAGTAGAGGCGCTGCACAGGCTTCTTGGCCAGTGATGCTGTGTTGATCATCCAGAGGTCCTCTGTGGCAGAACTTGTCACAGTGGCACCATTGATGGTCAGAAGGTCAGCTGGTATGCACTCCTCATGAAGTCACAACAATCCTCCTTAGTCTTCTCACGTTCAGGAGATTGTTGTCTTAGCACCACCATGACCCAGCGGCTCACTTGCTCCTGTAGTTCTCTCATTCCACAGTCATCATTCTCCAGAAAACATTACAGCGAGTTGGGCTGAGTGTCAGTGTGCAGTCGTGGGTCAGCAGAGTGAAGGAGGCTCAACACACATCTTGAAGACCCCCCTGTGTTCAGGTGTTGGTGCTGAGCGTGTTTACTGCCGTCATTGCCTGTGGTCTCCCGTCAAGTCAGCAACCAGTTGCACAGCAGTGTTAGGCCCAGGTGGTCTAGTTTGTGAATGAGCTGTTGGGGGAAGATTGTGTTGAATGCTGAACTGGTCTATGAACAGCATTCTAACATATGAGTCCTTTGTGTCCAGATGTGTGAGGGCTGAATGGAGAGCAGTGGAGATAGCATCATTGGTCAAGTGGTTTCACCGATATGCAAACTGGAAGGGGTCCATGGAGTGGGGGCAGACTTTATATGCTGCATGACTAGCCGCTTGAAGCACTTAATGAGGATGGGGGTAAGTGCTACAGGGCGGTAGTCACTGAAGCAGGAGGGAGACGACTTCTTCGGGAATGATGGTGGAGGCTTTGAAGCATGTGGGGACAACAGCCTGACTCAGTGAGATGTTGAAGATGTCAGTGAAGACATCTGTTAGTTCCTCTGCACAGTCTCTCAGGTTAGGGTTAGGGTCTTGCCATTGGTTCTTCTCACGCTGTCCGGGGACAGTGTCAGCACCTGGTCGCAAGGAGGGGGTTGGGTTTTCTGTCCAGGGGTACTGTTGTGTGCCTCAAAGCGATCGAAGAAGTACTGCCTCTTGGCCTCTCTGATGCATCAGGACAGGTTGACCCTAGCTGTCCTCAGGCCCAACTCGTCCCCAGCTCTGAAGGCATCGTTCCGAGCTTTCAGGAGCCTGTAGACCTCCCCTGTCAGCCATGGCTGCTGATTGGCCCGAACAGTGATGGTCTTGGTGTCCATGACATCATCAGTGCACTTTGCAATGAAGGCAGTGACAGTATCTGTGTACTCCTGGAGGTCCGTCGTGTTGTTGTAGGTAGCAGCCTCCTTGAACACATTCCAGTCTGTGGTTTTGAAACAGTCTTCAAGTGCCTCTGAAGACCCTGCTTGCGAACTAGTTTGGTGACTTTAACCAGTGGTCTGTATGCTGGCATTAGCATTACAGCGATGAGGTTCGAGGTACCAAGTAGGGGGAGGGGAAAGGCCTTGTAGGCTCCTCTCTGGATGGTAAAAACATGGTCAAGTATGTTGTTACCCTGTGTAGGAAAGTTGATGTGTTGGTATATATTAGGAAACACAGTCTTTGGGTCTGCGTGGTTGAAATCCCCAGCCAAGATGAGAAGGATGGGCTGTCTGTTGCTCACTGATGTGCCAGTACAGTTCACTCAGTGCCTTGCTCCTGTTGTTGTTGGTGGTGCTGTGAGGGATGTAAACAGCAACAAGCAGTATGGCCGTAAACTCCTTTGGTAGATAGAACAGCCAGCACTTGATGACCATAAGCTTCACCAGTGGTGAGAAGTGTTGCATCACGGCACTAGGCGTCACTGATGTAAACAGAGCCCACCGCCGCGGGTCTTACCTCCCTCGATGAGAGCTCTGTCCACTCTGTGGCATGTTAGCCGGTCGAGCTTAATGGCACAGTCCGGGACGCTGTTGTTGATCCATGTTTCCACAAACACAAAAACATAGCACTCTCTCACAGTCCTCAGAGTTGAGCGAAGTAATCAGATTTTGTCCAATTTGTTATCCAGAGAGTGTACGTTGGCCAGTACGTTGGCCAATTAATGAACAGTAGTAGTTTATTAATGTAGTTGTTCTCATCTACATTTGTATAAAGAAGTTTGGGCACCCCTGGCCAAATTCTACATTATGTCATGTAAATGAAAGTAAATGAGCCTGTCTTCAAACGTTAATACACTTTAACCTTTTATTAGCAGTAATTCTGACATGTGCAAACCTCTTAAACCAGGGGGTCCAAACTTTTGCACATGCCACAGTTTATGTTATGTTTTTCAACTTTTTAAGTTGATAAAATAAAAAGTATCAGTCAATTAAACATTTGAAGAAAGGTCAATTTTTATGTCTGTTTGCTGCAGGGGTTGGATTAACTCCTTCTCAAATAAACAAAAAATGCAATTTCCCCAGGGATGTCCAAAGGTTTGTTTACAACTGGACACAACTGTCAGTCTCTCTTGTCAGAAAATTGAATGGGGATGAAATAGGGATTGAATTGCAGGCCATAAACACTACATGTTAACCAGCAGTCACTTCCGAGCTGCTGCTGCAGATGAATTCAGTGTTTTGTTGTGATGTCTGACATAATCAGCATAAATCCAGGTTAATGACAACAACTCATTAACTGAGGCCTGTACTACGAGGTTACTGGCTTATCAGGGTAACTTCAGGAGTAACTTAGTGACGTCAGGTGTAACTTCCTGATTAACCTGTACTACGAAAGGTGGATAGGTTTTACCCGGGGTCTGCTGCCATGGTAATTTACGCTGCGTCTCTAAACTGCTCCAAGCAGTGTATGGTCGTGGTTAACTCGGTGTTACTGGTGTTACTTCTACCTAAGCTCCGCCCCACAGGTGGAAGAACCAATCGATATTGGCACAACGACTGAGAGAGGCTGACTCCGTAGGACGGGGGTTGTCTAAAGACCGTCAGTCCCCCGCCACCCCACCAAAAGGAAAAAAAAAAAAGTGTGTAGTGGATGGTAGAGGTATGTGGACCAATAAATGGTGGTTTTTTTTAAGGCTCCGTATTTTCCATTTTTAATTTCAGTTATTTTAATTTGTAATTTTTTTCTCACAGTCATGCAGCAGAATTGAGCATCATTAATGTTGCATATTATTGATTTGAATAATCATTTAAATGGAGGTGGGGGGCCTGAAAGACAATATAATGCGACAGGCTGTTGTAATTGTAGACTACAGACCAATACATGCAGTATTAATGATGGGAAATATGAATGTGTAGCACTTTATAGAATTTTTATATTTCATCCAGGTTCAGATTTCCACTGAGGCTGAAATACTGTTAACATGTAACAAGTTGATACTGAACATAACAGCATTACATTCATACATATACAGCTTGAGTGTTCCAGGCAGAACATCATTAACAGTAACAGCTCATTCTCAGACATGTGACCCACGCGTTGACTGTAATCCAAGTATCTGAGAAATCACCACATATGTTCCGTGTCCTTACATCTCATATTACAGATTAAGAATCCAGAGAACATGTGACAAGTCTCCCTGTCTTTGTTGGCAGACGCTGTTTTACATTGTGTTGTTAGAGTCTGTAAATTACTCACAAACCGACAGAATTAACGTGCGCTCTTCATCTGAGAGATACGGTGCACGCCCGTTTTATGCACGCGCACTAACTCCGATTAACACCGACTCAACTTACCGACATCTGAACCACCATCATAGTACCATTTAACACAGATCGAGACAGTCAGGGTTTGTCAACCCCGACTTTCCTTGATAACCCCGAGATAAATCAGAGTAGGTTAAACTCCCTTTGTAGTACAGGCCTCTGGAATGACCTGGAAACATCTGTTGTGTTTTTGGCTGTGTTGGTATTCAAAATAAAGTTTGAGGAGACAGAAAACTTAATTGCTGCACAGCTCCTGATCCTCACTGGGTTTGCTTATGTGATAGTTTTGTTAAAGGTCCATTTATCCTGTACAGACTGAAACATTTACAGATTTAATTGGCTTAATTTGAACATATTGGAAGACACATTTGTGCTAAACCTAGATGGCTGGATAGCTAATAGACTATTCAGCTGTAGCATATTTAAAATTTTTTAACAGCATAACAACAATAGTCAGTTTCGATGCTGACTGTGGCAGTCATTATTCCTCACCAACACTGCTGTCTGCTCTCGGCTTGTAGGCAACAGTTTTCTGGTTTACAGTAAGTTTTACACTGTATACGTACACCAGTCTGCACACTAAGAGGCTTAGAGACTAAAAGAACTTCTCTGATGTATCTTCAAAGACATTCTTTTCCTTCTTTCAGTTATAAAAATATATTTACAGCAGATTTGCAAATCACTTTCACTGCAGAAAGAGATGACTTTTGTGATTTCATAATCTCATCTCATCTCATCCCTGTCTGTGGTTGCATATGGCTCATGCTACATTTTAACTTACTCTGTTTTGTCACTGCCTCTCTCCATTTGATTACATCATGTTTATTCAATCTTTTTTTTTTTTTTTTTTTTTTTTTACAGAATATTGACACAGAGTTAGACACAAGTGTTTAAACAACAATAATCCATTTTCCCTTCCTTCTTTCATCCACCCCTCCCCCCACCCATCCATCTCCAGGTCAATGTGTTTGTCCTGCTGTCTGTGATTTGTGTGCTCCTTAATCTGGCTGGATTCATCTTGTGCTGCCAGGGAGCCCAGCTGGTTTCCAGTATGACCAGCTGCCAATTGGTGAGCCTGCTACTTTTTTGTGTCTGTCTCATCATTTGATTTTCAATATTCTTTATCTTTCACTGTCTCTCTGCTTTCCTGTGTTTCTCCTGTGGTAAGTCAATAGGAAATGACATCTTGAGAGCATCATGTTTACTGTTTTGATGTATGTTGTCCATGTCAAACCAGTTTACCGTGGAAGGTCATGACATGCCAAGTAAACCAAAAGATGTACAGTAAGGTATGAAGAAAGTAACCTTTTAGAAAACTAGATTTCAGCTGAATCTAATGATGTTGCATTTGGAAACTGTTTACTCTTGGCAAAAGGTCAAATTGGTTGGGTGTGTGAGTGTGTGTGTGTGTGTGTGTGTGTCTGTCTGTCTGTCTGTCTGTGTATTTCAGCATGTCTTAAAATGACCTTGGTCAGTAGTAATAACATCATTTATTATTCTGTCTCACATAAAACATGGAGTTAGAGTATCAGGGTTAGGCATAAATACGGTGCCAGAGACCTGGAACTGTAGCCTGGTATAGTATAGCGTATAATATAGTTATATACTGATGCCGGAGGAGAGGACTAGGGCTAGCCTCCCAGACACCGTAGACAAAATTGTAGGAATATTGTGGTCTGAGATTATTGTAGACTTTTCCGATGTTTGCAGTTGGCATCTGTCCATCTATGATTTTACAGACTTGTAACACTTAATCTGTCTCCTGTGCACTGACGCATTTGCTGGCCGCCCTGCCAAGACAATGGTAGGGGAAACACTGCTGTTGTTGTGTCACGCTACCAGACTTCAAACTGTGCTCTGTGTTGTGCACAGGCACTGGTGGGCTTTTGAGGATTTAGACCACTGAAGCTGGTTTGTAGAATAACTGACCACTGAAGGGTCAGAATGATAGAATGATTTCAGTGGTATTCCTTGCAGGTGGGAGTGTCGTCTTTGAAGCATCTTTATGGGGTAGGTTTACTCCACTAGATCTAGACCTGCTGCTGTAAATGCTCCCTGCACTTTGCGCCACTTTTGTGGGTTGCCTTTGGGGGAGATTTCGAAGTTAACCGTTGACCCCTGAAGGTGTGTGACATCTGTCTGTGCGATGCATAGGGGGATGGTCTCAGGCTTACCATTAAGTCGGAGCTGCTGGACAGCTGTTGGTAAGATCATAGTCTGTTGTGCTCCATCATCTAATACAGGAAAGGTTTCTACTGAATTGTTGTGCAGCAGGACGGGAACCACCTTCAGGAACACTTTGCTGGATGTTATACTGGGTGTCAAGTATACTCGGCTCTCTGAGGCTCTCGACTGTACGTCAGTGGAACGACACTGAGCAACATTGTGGAGCACTTGGAGATGAATATCACCACAGTCGAGTTGCAAGACTCAGGTGCGTGAGCATGTGCACATTTCCAGTGGCACTTCCCATCTCTTATCCACCTATCCAGATCTGCTGTTGCTGTTGGAGATACTCAATGAACCCATCCCTGTGAAATTTAGGCAGTTTACTGAGTAAGCGGTCAACATGGAAGCAGCAGTTGAGTTCCATCCCCCAAGACCCTTCTAACGAGAGCAACATACTCACTAAGAGATGGACTCTGAGAGCAAAGCTCTGGAAGGTATGTACGTCCCCAGACTTCACGTCAGGTGTAGTCAGAATAGCTGCTATTTCACTCTGTTGGCTTTTGCTGAGGCAGACCATAGATTAAGGGGGCTTGAGGTGGAGGATAGCTCGGTGTAGCTGGTGGTCTGTGATATAAAGCTGTGGGCTTGTAGGCCAGGGCTGTGGTTGTTAACAGCTGCTGTACCTGTGGTTGGTGTCTGGGGGCAAATTCATTCTCACAGTGATACGGCCCTGTCACCTGTGGCTGCAAGGGGACTGGCTTGATAGGATGCTGCTGGGCCGAGGTTGGCGTCACCATACCAGATGATATGGTTGAATGGGGGAGCTTGGGTACTGGTTGTATTGGTGTGAATGCAGATTTTGCCATTTCTCATCCAGCTGTAGGGGTGTAGTCTCTCACCTCAGCTTCTACCTCTGATGTAGAAATCACATTTGTTGTTGTGTGTCTTTCGGTCTGGGACTCCATTTTGTGTACCTGCTTCTCCGCTGATGGAGAATGGCTTGGAGAGTGGACACGTGTAGAGGGGCAGAGTGGTGACTGTAGTTGTATTAGAGGGTGTGTGGTGCCTTTCACATTGTGGTTCTCCTCATTCTCCCCTTCTTCCCGTAGGAATGATGTTATGTGCTCCAACAGCTCTTGGTGACAACGTTGTCAACATTTATATTGGTGGAGTTT
>BRZM01002649.1:45420-73403 GCA_033238685.1 Lates japonicus | reverse complement strand
ATGTTGATTCCATGTTGCTCATACGGTCCCCGCGCCACCAAGGTCCCCAGACTACAGGCCTGGCAGGCCAACCAGCGGGGCGGTGGTCGCGGGGCAAGGCGCTCTCCATGGAGACATCGGTCCCTCGCGCTGCCTATGCCGCCCGGGCCCATGTGCCTGGCGACCCGCGAGGCGTGGGCTCACTGCCACCACAAAGGCACTATGACTCTGGGTGCAGCACAACCAGGCCATGTGCACGGGGCAGCGTCACGGCATGGGCATGGTCCCAACATCGCTGGTGGGGCTTTGTACTGACCTTCTGTCTTACAGTGACCTGGGCTCCATGCTGCCCCACCACCACAGAGTACGTCACTGCTGAGGCAGGCGGTGTGGCAGAGGAGCAGTGGGGGAGGCTGCTGGAATACAGGCCCAGCTCAGGGAGATGCAGAGGAGAATGAGATGCTGCGCAGGGGAGGCTTGACCTGAAGGACAGTAAGTTGAACTCTTCCACCAACAGCATCAAGAGCTTCTGGAGTCTGAGCTGAAAGAAGGAGAGGATAATATGGGAAGAAGAGGCTGCTGCATGCGTCAATCCTTAAAGAGCAGATGAAGAGTCACTCATGGGGAGAACCAGGTGAGGCGACACTGTGATAATCCACTCATTGCCACCGGTAAATTTCAGCTGCTGCTAGTCTATTGTCTTTCTATTTTTTCAAGTATTGTCTCCTTTGATCGTGTCCTTTCTCACCATTTTCTTTTCTGCAATAGACCACTGTCATCCCCCAGTCCAAAAATTCAGGGTGCCTGGTCATTCATCTTTTTCTGTTGCCGGAAACCTTTCTGGAAGAGTTCTTTGTGTGCATAAATGTTGTACACACACTCTCCTCGCCTAATTGATCATCCTCGAAGACTTCATGAGCCACATTACAATGCCCAATCTTGTTTTCTGTAATCTAGTTTTTTGAAATCTTGTGCTAATATCACAGACCTTGTTCTTTCAGTTTCAAACCAGTCAGCATGTACTCCACAGTTTTAAGGACACGGAACCTGCTCTCAGCTGTTTAATGACTGGTGAAGCCGCCAACGGTGAATTGTAGCCCTGTACAGGTTTGCTGTAGCATCTTAATTTTTTGTTTATTTTCAGCGGCTGTTATCAGATTGTGCATAAGTGAGATGTCAAGGTTTTTGTACCTCATTGGCCAAGGGGGAGTAGTCATGGCTGGTTCGTCAGTTACTGACAAGGTAGGCACAAGGCCCAGAGACAAATGTCAGGACACTTAAACTCATGTCTGTCTTACTCTCTCTCCATCTCCCCTTACCACCCGTCTTACTGCCTCTGACTTTGATCATTTCCCTCTGTCTGCCCTATTCATCAGCCTTCACTATTTTCCGTACAGTTCATGCTATTTTCTTTCTCAAACCATCTTGAAAAATATCAGTCTAGTTCAATTTTTTAATTCAATTAATTATTGTGTGATATATATAAATATATGTAAACTCTCTCTGTCAAGCTAATTAGAATTTCATGTTTAATCTCAGTTGTGGGATTACATTATCCTCTACAAACTGGAAACAAATTTCATCATCTTTGGGATATACAGTATATAATAGCGAACAGTTCAACAATTTTCCGGAACCAAGGCATTTGGATATAAAGCCTTTCCGGTTTAGTTTGATATTTCTGCAAAAGTGCCACGGCTTTCTTCAGGGTAGATTGTGGAATAGGTCAGCGTATTACTTGGCTGGCCAGAATGAAGCCTACTGGCACTGCTTTTGGGAACAGGCGTGGCTGATGCAGCAAATCAACCAACGCCCCAAAGCAACCTGACTGTTCCATGCTAGTTGCGGTCTTTGTATGATCCGTCTACGTTTTCTGTCTCTGTCCCGAGCTGAGTGATGTTTATCGAATACGGAGCAGCAGTGAGCCTGTTCTCAATAAGTGTCACTCTTCCTTCAGGTGTAACAGGATTACGTGGTGTGACCGCCGTGGGGCGATCTTGCCTGCGGCGCTGTCTCCTCGGTTTGTGTCGGTGATATCGCACAAAATGAACAGATCGCGCGGCTCACCTACAGTATCACTCGAGTTTAAAGGGCACCACGATTTTCCCCAGCTGGTCCTGAAACGGTGCCAGCTGCGAGATGCATCCGAGCTCTCCTCGCCCTCCACACAGTTGGTGGGTTTCTGCAGTCCTAGGAGGCGAGAGGTACTTCGATTCTTTACCCATAGCTTTATGATTCATGAAAATGTAGCAAAGGGACAGCGTTGTGGAAAGAATGTGCCTGTTAAAAGCTAAACCAACTGTCTCTGTGTAGGCCCATTACATCATCATTTCACTTATTCATATGTTCCAATGCGTTAAATGCTCAGTGAATCTTGTATGCAGCGGTATATTTTGCTTGAGCTTCACACACTGTAGAGCTGGTATTGTCGGCAGAATATGAAAGCCGCAGTGTAGGCTTTCATGCCTTTGTACTGAACACAAGAAGACTCTTTTTTTTTCTCAGCCTTGTCGTTGTGTTAAACTCTGGCTCCTCTAAAATCATTATCCCACTCTGGTGAGTTCATTAATGAAGTATGTCAGCTAATAAAAGGCAGATGTACCTTGTTACTATAATTGGTCTTTTCTATCTTGATTTCTGCAGAGCTTTCTGGGGTGTCTCGCCCCACATAGGGTATACTTATGTAATTGGGATAATTTGGTCACACCCGCCGGGCCTGGTTGAGAGGCTGTCTACGAGACAAATTACCTCATTAATAATGCAGATATTTCAGGCAATCATACATCTGTCTTGTAGCACCTTCTGTAACCATCCAGGTGCCCCTCAGGCCCCTCTATTAGCTTGAGCAAATGCCATGCATTATTTAGCTTGTGAAAATAAAATCTAGAATATTTGCTGCCGACCCTCCCTCTTTTTTTTTTACCACAACTTGGGAAAAGAAAACCAGTCTGACTCCACAGTGAATGAAATACCAACAACAACCCTCAGAGCTTTAATCAAGACAGTTGATGGTCATGTCTAAAGCGTGATTAGCCAGGACCAATTTTGTGCAACACATTTTAATTTTCCGATGCACCCAGCTGGCTCTGGCTGTTTGTAAAGCAGAACGCTTTGACTTGAATTCAGCAGAATTTCTGTCGTGCAAGCTGGACAAAACTGCTGGAGGCAAGTGTGTAACCGTGCATATCTGACTGAGTCTGACCACTGCTGCTCAGCCACCCAGTCAGCCTTCATCAACACAATCCCCAAAATGGGCTAGGCTTCCCATATCACCTGCTGTGTCTGTGCTGAATATGGTGCCTCAGACGTGACATGGTTTTTCCCCAGTCTTTACTGTAAGCTGCTGATTGTTACATGTCGCACTGAGCAATGGGGCGTGAACATGTGAGCGCAGTAGGATGGTGTGTCTCACCAAAGTGTTGGGAGTTGGGCGTGCAGTGTTGCAGGCAGAGCTGTGAATAAGCATGCACAGCCTTGTGTGCAAATGTGTACCATACAGTCTGCGGTGTGTTGAATGTTTGTGAATGGAGATATTTGCATTTCCATTAGAATTTCTTCCCTTTGTGATTGTAGCTGCTAATGTGTGGACAGAGGTTTAGTCACCACCACCAGTCTGCGTTGTGTGTGGGAGAGGTATGGTCACAATTATTCATGATTCATATATGTTGGAGGTGCAGCAGCAGCAGGTGTTCACTCTGCACAATGCACATTAACACAGATGTGACATTTAAGTCTGTTCAGTCAGGGGCAAACAAGGTTGCAGCTGTCCATCTACATGATGAGTGGCTATTGATCTTTTTCAAAGCAATCATCAAACGGTGAGCTCATGTGGATGGGAGTATCATGTGAAGAGCCGGATCCCCCTCCCTCTCCCTCGTTCCATCCTGACGCATAAGATGGCTGCTGCTTCATCCAGGGACAGGAAGGTGAGTAGGCGAAGCTCTCCTCCTCTCCATTTCATCTCAACAAAATGAGATGAAATGCAGCAGGCATTACAGGAAACAGCGTAAAGATTAAGATGAGGCAGGAGGATTGAGAGCAAACCAAGGAATCCAGATGATAAGAGTTACCGAAGTCGCTGGTGTACCTTCTCCAGAAGAACCGCACCAGTTTTAGATCAGATCAGGCAAGTGGCAACGGTGCAAATGTCATCTTAAAAAGTAAGGGAAAATCAATGATGACGTGTTCTTCTTTAAAGCAGGAAAGAAAATTGAGCAAGAAGGTGAATTCCCGTCATTTCCGCAATTTTACTTCTCCTTTAGGAACACATGTGAACCGTATGCTGAAACGACATCACAAAGTGGTGCAGATTACTCCATATAGACGTTATAGACAAAACAAGTTCATCTCTGGATGATGTGCAGTGCAGGAACATACAGTGAAAGAAAAGGAAGTGTTCTGGGTTGTTACTGGAGCTGTGTTTGAGCTGTGTGTCTTGGTGATGTTTGCAGTGTTGAACTCCCACAAATGTAGCAGTTGTGCAACAACTTGTCAATGATCCATTGTCCGTGTTGTTCCCTCCTCCCCTGTATTGTCTCACCTCAGCTTCAGAAACTGTGACATGCAACATGTGCTCCATCACGATAAAACATCACTTGGAGCCAAGCAGTATTTAAACATTACTGAATCGCATACATGAGTGGTTTTGTGATTTGAAGGACATTCATTTGCTGCCAGTGACTGTTATTTGGATGGTTTTGTTGATTACCTGCCAGTAGATTGACTTTTGTTCTTGGTCTGCAAATTAACCAAGTATACCCAAGGGCTGTAGTCTGGGTACATCACCAATGGCCCAATTATACATAGTAAATCATAGCTGTGATTCATGGTGCATGTTATGAGCACAACAGATGTACTGGTGCATATACAGCTTGTGTTGTCTCTTATAATAAGGCTGATATTCACCAGCACTGCGGCAAAATAACAATACTGAAGTCAAAAATGTGTCTGTCGATGGACAACAGCAAAATGGAACAGAAAGCTCAAAAATCATAATGAGCGTTTTTTGTTGCAAAAATATCGCTTCGACACATGTTCGATGGATTGCTGTGACATTTATACGAACATTTGCATCTCGGATGAATTGTTATAACATTGGTGATCTCATACCATTGTTTCAATATAATTAAAAATCGGTTGTCTGTCCATTCTCCACCAACTTTATTACACTTTGAGTTCAGTGCTGGAGTGGCAAATGTTAGCATGCTAACTTAGCTAAACTAAGATGGTGTTGGGCGTATTCAGTATATCAATAATATAATATCCTGTTAGCATGCTGAGTGCAACATTTGGCTCAAAATAATACCATTTAAGTTTAAGCCTTACAGAGCTGCAGCAAAGCTGTGAACTTGTCTCAGTTTAACTGTTATTTATGGTGGTGTTCATTCTCATCATTACCATCTTCATTATTACAATTTGTCAGTAGGACAGGGTTACCACCATCCTTTTGAGACTTGGTGCTGTAAAACTGAAATGAAAATCTGTGTGTGTGTGTGTGTGTGCATAATATTACACCACTCATGGTAACACTGACTGAGTAAATGAAAGGAGCCTAAGAGATAGAAACAGGTCTTGCTGGCTTTATCAAACTAGGTAATATTCGACTATTACAGTCAGCTGTTCTGTTATATGAAAGACTCCCTAATATCTGCTCAGGCCGCGTCATATACTCTTCAGATGAAATACAGCAATATAAATAAAGGTGAGAAATAGCCCTCTGCACACTGGTGTACACAGAAAATGCTAAAGAAAATATCATTCAGTATATTACTGCTCTTGTACCATCGGGTGGTTCTGTTCACACGCTCTAACTTTCTTTTTGTAGGCGCAGATATGAATAAATATCCATGACCTTGGAATTGTGGTGTGTATGTTGTCAGCCATCACCACCT
This sequence comes from Lates japonicus, assembly GCA_033238685.1. Lineage (NCBI taxonomy): Eukaryota > Metazoa > Chordata > Actinopteri > Centropomidae > Lates > Lates japonicus. The sequence continues at coordinate 67,533 of BRZM01002649.1, read as the reverse complement.
TTAAAATTCAGAGGTAGTGAGCAGTAGGCTGCTCTGACTCAGCTCTTTGGAGCTGTCCATCTATCAGATACAGACACCCACTCTTTCTTACACACATGCATAACACAGTATACATTGCCATTTTCAGTAAAGAATGTAACCTGGAATAGATGTCGCAACTTTGGTATCAGTCTGTGAGCGGCAACAGTTTTCATGTCGATTGCTGTACGTTAGCGGAGTAGCGATGAGATATCGGTGATCGGTTGGTTGGTCGAACTGAAATATTTCAACAGCTATTGGATGAATTACTGTAAATGGTTGTCATTCTGAAACATTCGCAGTCCAGATGATGATGTATATTTTGGAATGGAGATGAGTCACAAACGGTACTTCATAACACATTCATGGTTAGATGATGGCTTTAATAAACCTCTGATTTCCCCTACACTTCGTGGTGTGGCATGTTTTAGGTGAAATGTTTCAATAACAATTATTGGATGGTTTTGCTATGAAATTTGGTGTAGTGTACATTCATGGTCCTCAGGTTGAATTGAAACAACTGTGGTGATCCTTTAATTTTTATCCCAGGTCAGTTTAGTTTTAGTTTTGATATTCCTGTTGCAGTGTGTTTTACCACTTCGTGGCGTGGTAACCTATTGTGTTATGGATCTTATGAGTCTAACTGCATGCAAGCAAACTTAGCTTTTGGCATTTTCAGGTTTTCAGGTTGAGAGGTGTCTGTACAACTCTCAGAAGGATTTTGTGTTTCTGCACAAAGGTTTTTGACAGCCAGTTACCCTGGCTGCCCCAGGTGTCAGTTAGAGAAACTGTAGCTCAGCGTCTCCCTTATTCGTAAAACTCCGACTTATTTCAGAATGCTGGCGGAGAGAAGCCTTCTTTTGAGCCTGGTGACCACAGCTCTCCAATATCCGGCTGAGTCATGACTCACAGGAACTGGTACAGTTACAGAGATACGGAGGTGGCCGCTATAGTCTGCCCACATGCAATTGTGGAATCGTTAGGTACCTCCTGGTTTCGTTGAATGGCAGGTTATTGATCAATGACTGAGGCAGGTGATGAAAAAGGGAGAGGAGGCGGTGTCAGGAGGCGAGCAGGGTGGCTACTGCTGATATTTTCAGGGAGTTATTCTCATGGTCATAACTCGCGGAAGAAGCAATCACTTCTCATTTGATTGGTTAAGCTGACTGGCAATATCATTACAAATAATGGTTAAAGAAGGTATTTTTCTATGCAGTCCTTGACGAATCATTATTTCATCAGGATTATTCCCCGTGTATGAGGAAGGCTCTTGCTGTCCGTATTCTGGTTTAAGCGGTCTGATGATTGCACGAATCGCTTTCTTTGTAATTTATGGAAATATAGTAAATGATAACATGTGCGTACAAATGAAGGTACACTCAGTGTGAATCTGAGATGTATTGGGTGGTTTCTGTTGCTGGACCAAATGCCACTGACTCACGCGGGGGAGTGTGACAAAAGGCTGTTGAAGATGGCGGTCCTGCGGTCAGCTGAAAATTCATCAACTCCTCTGCTGCCTAAACCTGCCCTCTCATGGTCGGGAAGAGCACATGCTTCATGCGCACAGTATCATGTCTGGTGCACTGTAGAGTGAGGTGAGGGAATAATAGAGGATGGAAAACAATTTGGTGTTTGTCCTTTAATTACGGTTTTCATCATTACTGTGTTCGGCTGATAATGATCAGGCTTCAACTGATTCATATTTTCGTATGGATTCATCTGCCTGTTGTTTTATTTTATTAATTGTTTGGTCTATATGTGTCAGAAAATTGTGAAAAAAGGCCATGCAGGTACGAACATCAGACTAACGGTCAAACCAAAGATAGCCAGTTTGTTACACAGACAAAGGAAAGCAGCGGCAAATGATTCACACCTGAGAAACTGTAATCCAGATAATACCAATACTGGCCGAAAAACGCCTCAAATGATAAATTAGTTATAGTTTATGTTTAATTTTCCTGTTGATGTCTAATCAGTTAATTGACCAATCTTTTCAAGCTCCACAATGGCTCGTTTGAAACCTTTGCTATAACACTAACAACACATCCTCATCATATCTGGTCACCACTACACTACTGATTTTTCTTTACTACTATTAATTGTAATGTTACTAGCAAGATCAGTTATTATAAAGTCATGTTGATTGATTGGAATTACATTTTAAAGCCATTTCAAACCTTTTATTCATCTCTCTCCGAAGGTCATCCGGATAAGTGGTAACTTTGTCTGTGGTGTATCAACTTTTTTTTTCATCGCAGACATTTCAACTTGTAGCAGGAAAAGCTCAGGTGAAACTCACATTTCGTTCACAAAGGCTCAGTTCCATCAAATGAGCCACACCAGCGAGCCAGCACGCACAATACAAAGACCCTGGAACAAGCTCACCTAAATGGGAAGCAGTTATTATTAGAATTATTGATTCCACATGTACTTTTCCTGCTATGGTGATTCAAATGTCCTCTGTGAAAAAGGCCCATTGTGAATGTGATGTACTGACTGAGGGGCTGGAGACTGATAAACAGGCAGCAGGACAGACTGATGAGTGGCTCTCATTTTAAACTCTGGCTGGTTTGTGTTGATCATCCGTCTCTGTTGCCTCATGCTCTGACGCTCTGTTTTTACCATACATTTGTTTTTTCTGCTCATTCTGCCCATGCTCTGCAGCTGCTGGACGCCAGGAGAACCAAGGTTTGTCCCTATGTTTGCACCACATTTTGTGTGCACAACATAGAGTCACCTTCAGTGTGGCGTGTATTTTCAGACACCTGGCGATCCCTTTGCACCATACAACCTCCTCTCCTATGAATCCTGTAACCTCCAAAATGAAGTGAAATATTTTTCAGAAGTTCAGTCTACCTCCTTATCCCACTGAACCCTTGTATGTTTCCCCATAAGCACTGTAAAACTACACGGATTAATTTCTTTAATTACGTACAACCCAAACTTGTCTAGTGCTCCATCCCCCCCGTGGTACCACAAACCCTTCAACCCCAGACTGCCTGTAAAGTTGGTTTGATTTTTCAGTTTAAGAAATTGTTTCCGCTCCTTCAAATCCTGATTGGGCCATTTTCTGGACATGGATTGATCTGTTTTTCTCTGGAGTTTTCTGCTGGAAGAAAATTTCAACAGGCAAACCGGAGCGAGCCTGAGTCAGTCTTTGACAGAAACTGGCCCTTTGGCTCTAACATTGTTCCCCTAAACACAGATATACAGAATATTGGGCATAATAGTGTGTGTTTTACTTCATTTTATTCTTGACACACAACAAATTCACAGCCCTGCACATGAACGTTTCCTCTCTGCAGTGTGTGGATACTGTAGGTTCTATTTATGTCTACATCCACCAGTTGTAACAGCTCATCATTATCTGTTGCATGAGGCACAGTATTTGTATCCAAGTGTCAGAGAGCAAAGACCTCTGCAGGAAAGCAGTGGGGTGGTCTCCCGCTTTGATTAGCAAGTTAACAACCCTCATTAATTCTGCTCATGTGTATAAAAACAGAGCAACCTTTCACAGCACACTAATAAATTAATGTGCTTGACAGCTGTGATTTATCTCAGGTCTTAATATATTTTCTCCATTAGTGGTAAAATTTTCTGTAATTCCAGAGGACTGAAGTTTGTTTCTTATTCCAGAATAAACAACAACATTTATTCTCACACATTTTCCCCAAAGAAGCCATACTGTATTGTTTACTGTCTATTTGCCTCTAAAGATATCCCAAGGTAAGTGATGTACTCCCCATGTTTGACCCACTGTGGCATTTTTCCACAGAACCGTGTGCAACAGCATTTCAGAAGTGTGTGTTACTGTGTGTTACCCTCATGTGTGGTGTTATCAAGACAAACTTTCTGTGTTTATAACTAAAATGAATTTAAATAATTTTTGAGTGTCTGTGTATGTGTACACGTGCGTGTGTTTGTGTCCATCAGCATCTCCAGATGACCATCCAGGCTCTGCAGGACGAGCTGCGCACACAGCGAGACCTGAACCACCTGCTGCAGCAGGAGAGCGGCAACCGCTCCGGCTCCGAGCACTTCACCACCATCGAGCTGACGGAGGAGAACTTCCGCCGGCTGCAGGCCGAGCACGACCGGCAGGCCAAGGAGCTCTTCTTGCTGAGGAAGACGCTGGAAGAGATGGAGCTGAGGATCGAGACCCAGAAACAGACTCTGGGTGCCAGAGACGAGTCCATTAAGAAGCTGCTGGAGATGCTGCAGAGCAAAGGGCTGCCCCCGGGGCCGGGCAGGGCGTCTGAAGAGGAGGAGCAGGAGAGAGCCAGGCGCATTGCTGAGGCAGAGGCTCAGCTGGGACACCTGGAGGTCATTCTGGATCAAAAGGAGAAGGAGAACATCCACCTGCGAGAGGTATTCTATGACAGAGTTTGTGCTGATGTAAATATATGGGATGCACTATCTAAAACTGTTTTATATCCTGTCATCACTAGAGGGCAGCACTGAGTCTCACAAAATCTATATGTTGTCCCTGCTGCTCAAATTGAAGCATATTGATTATGTAATGCATAAACTGAAAACTGCAGAGCACTTTGGTTGAATTATGCGTCAAGACAAACTTTTAATGCATTTTTTGGTGTGTTTTTATGTTTTTAATCTCCAGTCTTTTTTAGCCTCGATGGCTCTGCTTTTGTTAGTCCTCACACTAAATTCTGCTGCCACTGTGCCACATAATGTTGTGTCTTTTCTGTCAGGAACTGCACAGAAGAAATCAGCTGCATCAGGATCCGAGCAAAACCAAGGCTCTGCAGACCATCATAGAGATGAAAGTAAGAACCTGACCAAACACTGTACTCACCATCTGTAAATGATTTTTCTTTAAGTAATTAACATATAGTTTGTTATCCAGCTGCATTAATTTTCATTTATTATTTTTGATGTACATTAACTCCTCTAACTACAGTAACTAACTATGACTGTGCACAAACAAACAAATGACAGTTTATCTAAAATCAGATGTTGTATTCATATGAATTAGAGTCACTAACATTCACAGATCTTGTACTGTGTTAACTGCTGCATGTCAAAAATGAGGCCCACACTACGTGTTCTACTGACTCTATTGTTGTTATTGTGATCCTCAGCAGCTGAGTCAATAGTCAACACGCTGTCACATCTCTCTATCGCTCCCTCTCTCACACACAGACATGCAGACTCATATTGTGTATCAGCTCACAGAGCACTTGTGTAAACATAAACAAGAATCAATATTACTGTTCAACAGTTCAGCCATTGTTGCTCGCCGAAGAGATGCATCAGTTTCATCAGTTTCATGATGAGCAGTGGCACGTTTAGTCCTAATAATTAACTCTTCAACGTCACAGACCATCTGCAAACATCACAGACTGCTGGTCTGTCATTTCAGCCCCATTCTGTGCAGGTTCGCCACGTGCAGAGCTTCATTTTAAATTTTTATTAAAAGTTTCTGAAGACACAGATACGTCAGGCTGAATTACAGCAAAATGTAGATCAAATGAAGCACAAGATGTCAAGAATTTTCTATCTGATGTAAGCTGATCACGCAGGTCTTAAAATGGCATCTTGGATTTGAATAATTTAATTTAAAAACAAATGGTGGAAGAATATGTATGTAATGTTTTTATATAACTTTGAAGCTTCAGGGAAAACTTAAAGGACATTTAAATATTGGGACAAATATTCATAATAAATTAGGAAGTATTTAAGAAGATGGACTCGGACTGTAAGTTCAGAGCACCATTATCAGATGTGATTGCTTTTAGCTTTCAGCTTTTACACACATTAATATTCCATTCTGTAAGACCAACGCAGCTGTAATACTGTATGCAAATATTTATAATATGATTATATCTTATCCCGAGGGTAATAATGTCTGTTCAGATCATCACTTGTTGTAAGGCAGCTGGATCTGGCAGCAGAGAAATCAGGGCCATCCAGCAGCTGAACCCACTGTAGACACCCCCAGCCTCACTGCAGAGGCCTGACATCACTTCCTCAAAATAAATCATGACATCATCGCTGAGCTGACACAGCCCCTCTTCGCTCGGTTGGAATCGGCGCTGTGCAGGCCAGCCCCCCCCCCTCGGCGCGGTCATGTGACATCTGTGTTCTGGGATCCTGCTGATTTGCATACAGAGCGAGGGAAGACCCGCCTCCTCCTCCTCCTCCTCTCCTCCTCCTCCTGTGCTGTGCAGGAAGACCCTGCATCTCTCTCCCCTCTCCTCTCTGCTGTGTTGATGCTGATGGAAGCACGAATAATCCTACCTCCCTCCCTCCCTTCCCTCTCTCTCTCCCCCCTACATCCCTCCCGCCCTCTCCTCCTCACTCACCAGAGACAGTGCACAGTATATAGCCTGCCTGCTACTACCATGGAAACAGGTGTGGTTGTTTATGACAGTGAGAGGCCAGTATGCAGGGAGATAGAGAGAAAGAGAGACACACAGAGGCAGGGAAAGAGAGATAAAGAGCAAGATTTACTGACCAGGTCGATGTACCAGTGATTACATGTGGATGGAATAAAATCTCCCTCCTTTGAAGGTACGGTGTCTTGTGTCTATTGCAGTTATGTTAGTTCACCGCCATTTGTCTCGTAACACGGAGACCGAGGTGAGATGCAGCGGCAGGGCGAAGTGCATGTACATGTACAATGCTCACGCATTGACGTTAACCCCCCTCAGATCCTTCTCGGGTAGTCCATCATTCCTCATTACGATACATTACCCATGTTCCTCTGCAGTGGGCAAGGACTGACCCTGCTAGTGGCCACAAGTTCATAAGTTCAGAGCCACTAGGAGGGAAGAAGGAGAGACACAAAAAGAGAGAAAGACAGGAAGGAACAAGGTTGCTCTGTGCTCTGCTGGAGAGGGAGATGGACCATGGCTAATCTTAAAGACGTTGTATTATTTATTTAAAAAGCCGTGAAGCTAAAGCTGCACTCGCAGTCGCAGTCCAGAGGCTGGATTCTGCATTGATCTGCAAGCAACTACGGCAAAAGCTACAGCTTGTTACTTTTCTCCCTTTTCCCCTCCGCACGTTTCTCTCCGGTCCTGGCTGATCTCTCATCGTGCTGGATGTGCGCTCAGTATTTCCCAATGGTGATTTATCCTCTGAGCTGCTGCAAGAAGCTGGGTAGAAAGCTTCTGATTTCACCGACAGATGCTGCAGTTGCTCTCAGCTACACCAAAAGAGCTTTTTCCAGTTTCTCTTTATCTCCCCGTATCTCTCTTTCACACTCTCTCTGCCTTTTAGTCTCTCTAAACCTTTTTTTGTTGTTGTTGTTGCTTTCAGTCTCTCTGTTTGTCCTGGACTCTTGCCTCTAGTTCAGGTTTTATTTGCAGTATGCAACTTGTGGACATGCCCGTCAGGGTTTTGAGGTGTGTCTCCTCTGCGTGTTTGTGTGCAGGACACCAAAATCGCCTCTCTGGAGCGCAACATCCGAGATCTGGAGGATGAGATCCAAATGCTGAAGGCGAACGGCTTACTGAACACAGAGGACAGAGAGGAGGAGATCAAACAGATGGAGGTCTACAAGAACCACTCTAAGTTTATGAAGACCAAGGTAGATACCGTCTTGCCGCTATGCATGCACTAAGTAGTAGAAGCGCAGATCCTGTGGAAAATATGGCTGAAAAACACGATGGAGTCGTTTTGGAGTACAGACAGACCTGTGCAGAGAGGAGAATACTAGATGAAGCTGATGTGTCACTTAAATTAGCTGCTTTAGCGTTTAGTGTCATCAGCAAAGTGTCCTGCTGGCAACAATCTGAGAGATGCTTCACTGCTGTTTTTTTTTTTTTTCTTTGCTCAGTGTTAAGAATACCAAAAAAGGCAAAATCAGCCAGTACCTGCTGTGGCATCAGAAAATACTTCACTTTATGTCCTCAATTACGTATGAAAGCTTATTCTGCTGCCAACAGACAATTGTGATGTTCTGTTCAAAGACTAAAGCGTACGCCTGCTCCCATTGTCAAAGCGATAGATAAGTCCTCATTAAACCGACTTCACCTGCTTTAGTCTTCAGACCTGTCAGTGTTTCCATCAGCCCACGCTCTGTGACGACATGATAACTCGTGTGTTTCGGCTGCAGTGGTGGTGTCAGTAGTTAGAGCTGCGCCGTCAAGCCTTTGGCATACGTAGCCGCCTGAAATCTGTGATTGTGTTAAAGTGTGTGTGTGTGTTGCTCTCAGGGGTTCATGTGTGTCTCTCTGGAAGCTTTGACTCTTGTGTTTACATACTGCTCCTCATATTAGCCGACCAGGCACAGACCAGTTTTGTTATTCTATTTTTAGAGCTCTTTTCATCAATCATGAATAGAGATGATGTATAATATATGATGAATGCAGGGGAGTCAGTCCCAAATGCATTTTTAATGAGAGAAAAGCGTGTTGATGAAAATAGTGCAAAAGCTGCGCCGACTAAAAAGAGGTTCCTCTCGTTTTCTCTCTGTCACACACACACATACCGCCATGATGGTGAAACAATACACTGCTAATGTAAACGGGTTTGACGTGTTGCCTGTTTGTCGTGTCGTGCAGATTGACCAGCTGAAGCAGGAGCTGTCAAAGAAGGAGTCAGAGCTGCTGGCTCTGCAGACAAAACTAGAGACCCTCAACAACCAGAACTCGGACTGCAAACAGCATATCGAGGTGCTCAAAGAGTCTCTCACTGCCAAGGAGCAACGTGCTGCCATCCTGCAAACAGAGGTAATGAAAAACTCTTAACTTGTTTGTAGACATACAGTAAATCAGTCCTAACAATACACTGCCTCACAAACATTTTCATCCTCCCAGCCAAACTGAGCAAATAATAGGCTTGCCTTGGGCCTGAGGCTTATTACTGCAAATCATATCAGCACTTTATTTACTTTGGGGACTTCAGACTAACTGAACTGTGACTCAGGGCACCGCCAAAGAAACAGTAATGCGGAGTGTACTGTCACAGCACATCTAATAAACATCAAAAACATCAAAAAGCTGCACTAACAAATAAATAATGTAGCAGCATTACAGCTACTGTGATGCACAGACTGAAGATCACCACACTAATAAATCCTCGCTCAGCATCCGTGTCTTTTCTGCAATTGCATGGAGATTAAGTGAAGATGAATAAATACTTGAAAGCACTTCCAATGAATGCTGTTTTCCTCGCAGATCCTTCAAAATAAGCCAGTTTTGGAGTAACAGTTTGATGACTCCTATAAAGCTTTTTGCTCAGTTACAGTCAAATCCACATTATGTGACGCTCTTTTATTTTAAGTGGGATCGCTGTATGGGTTTCTTCTGAGGTGTTCCGTGTTTCAGGTGGATGCTCTACGTCTGCGTCTGGAGGAGAAAGAGTCCTTCCTGAACAAAAAAACCAAGCAGCTGCAGGACCTGACGGAGGAGAAGGGCACGCTCGCCGGAGAAATCAGGGACATGAAGGACATGCTGGAGGTCAAAGAGAGGAAAATCAATGTCCTGCAGAAGAAGGTGAGAACAAGAGAACCTCACAGTTCATCTTATTTATGTGTTAAACCGAACTATGGTGAGCAGGTGGAGGTCTACGTACTGCAGGTGCTTCTCCAGATGTAGTCTGACATTCGAGATAACCGACAAGTTTTTCTGTCAGGTTCTTGTGTCCTGAGCTAAACCAGCTGCTCTGTGAAAATACAAAGCAGAGTGGTTACTCTCTCCATTAAGAGTGAGAGAGTCTCTGTTGCTCTCAGGGGGAAAGTGTCCATAGAAAGACAAGCAAGAAGATATTTCTGCCTCACTGGCTCTAGTGTGTGTGTGTGTGTGAGTGTGTGCTATAAATACTCACAGAGTGTTACTCCCTCTCTCACCCTAACCTGCTCACCCATTCCCTTTTGCTTTTTTTCTCTCTATGACACCTCCTCTCCCTCATCTACCCACTTTTATCTCTCTCTTTGTCACCTCTCCTCCTTTCTAAATCTTTGTTTTTCTCCAGATGTGCTTGTTTGGTTTTGCTTATCTTTTATGTGAGTCATGTAATATAGTAAATTAGATCAGTGTACATATATTTTGCTGACTACAAAGATTTTTTATACTAGACTTAATTGCTCACCAAAGACAGCTGGATTCTACTTTTTATTCTACTGTGCTTCTCACATTTCTTCTCAAAAGTCTGACAGTTTTTGATGGATTTCTTCCTGAAATGGAAAATGCTTCTGTGTAAAGCCTCAGCACATTTCAAGCTCTGAACATGACGTTGTCTGTGGAGGGTTTTAATCTTCAAAGACTTTTGTAATCTCCAACCCTTACACCAACTTTAAAATACTCCTCTGGTTTTGAGATCACGCTGGTTACTTATGTTTGTCTTGCTTTCTTTACTCCCATGTTGCACCACCATTCTGCCGACCTCCTCCTCCTCCTCTTACTCCTCCTTGAGCCAGATTGAGAACCTGCAGGAGCAGCTGCGGGACAAAGACAAACAGCTGGGGAACCTGAAGGACAGGGTCAAGTCTCTGCAGACCGACTCCAGTAACACAGACACTGCCCTGGCCACCCTGGAGGAGGCGCTGTCAGAGAAGGTAAAAGACTGCAGCAAACTGAAGACTGAAAAATTATTTGACTAAGTAATTTTTCTTTATTGCAGGTTTCTGTCCCTCTGAGATGAACAAGGTTTGATGTCAGGGCCTGTATTTATCTAACTGCTAAAAGTCAAATTTTCACACTTAATCCCTCCTGCAGACTTAACAATACAAGTTATTTACAACGGCTGTATATAAAGATATTCATATACAGTAATGGTCCTGTGCAAGTTCACATATGTGCACCCTGGAGAATCATAATCTCAGCTTCAGTTGAGAAATAAATATAAACAGTATAACTCAGAATTGGCTGTTCTCTGGTATTTGCATTTGATGTGATTTCCTGCTCCAGTTTGCTTTTCTTTTTAATTACTATATCAGCCAGTATTTTTTTTTCTCTTTCTCTATTTCATCCTTATTTATCAAAATAACATCATAACATTGGCATAAAATCCCTAGATGGTCTCCCTAGATTTTGTATTTTAGTTGAATCTAATCTAATTTATGTCTTCTTCTCATAGATTATTATTATCTAATAAATATTATTGTGCTATTTTCATATGTTAATTGCTGAAGATATTCAGGATTTCACAAAATGAAATTAACTTCAAAAATAGTCAAATCAAATGCAGATGCAGGGTAAATCTTTGTCTCTGCTGCTCTTAAAGATCACTCTCAAACTCTGCTGAAAGAAAGAACGTTACTTGATAGATGTGTCTTATTATTATTCATTGTAATTCTTAGTAGTTTAAATATGTCAAATTTTTCCCCCTGTTTTTGTGCCTGTGTGTGTGATAGGAGAGGATTATAGAGCGTTTAAAGGACCAAAGAGAGAGAGAAGACAGAGAACGTCTGGAAGAGGTGGAATCCTACAAGAAGGAGAACAAGGATCTGAAGGAGAAGGTCAACAACCTGCAGATAGAATTAACAGAGAAAGAGGTCAGTGCATGGAGTGAAGAGATTTTCTTCTTTTCTTATGTTCGTGTGTAGGGGTGTGTGCACATGAATGCATATCGTACACATGTTGCGCCTCTATGTTTCTCCACCCTGCTTTACTGTAAAACATGTGCTGTACCTCTTTGTATGTACTGTGCAGCCTGTATCCGTGCTTCTGTCTTTCAGTAGGCCTCTATATGACATTTAAGCTGCTGCCTCTGGCGCTGTCTTGCCTTGTTACACCTGCTGACACTGTGCTGGCCCGCCTGGTTTGAACCTGTGCCGCCTGTCTGTGCTGTTTGTCCATCTGCAGTCCAGTCTCATCGATCTGAAGGAGCATGCTTCATCCCTCGCGTCCTCTGGCCTCAAGAAGGATTCAAAGCTCAAATCACTGGAGATCGCCATCGAGCAGAAAAAAGAGGAGTGTAGTAAGTTGGAGACGCAGTTACAGAAGGTAGGTGTGTGTGGTACAGTCTAGAATCATCCACATAAGCATCATCATACAAGCAGCTTTTGTCTAAAATTTGTAAGACTATCTGTATTTAGATTTACATCCTTGTCGTTATGGCAGACTTGAAAAAAACCTCTCCAAAGCTAAAATTATGCCACAATAGTCCATCACAAAAACATTTTCATACAAATGTACAGGTGCTGGCAGAACAGTCTCAGCATAAGGTTTATGCAGTAGCTGTTTCTGGAGCATTTGATTCTATCACACAATGAGAAAGACCATATGATATGATTATAAGTTTGAGAGCAGCTACTGCATGGAGCTTGTAGTGAGATTGTTTTGCCAACTGCTGTATCCAGGGTCAAGAATTAAATTTCAGGACCTAATTTACAGTTATTCTATTGTTGCGTATTGTGTATTTTAGTAGTTAACACTGTAATTTTTTTAAACAAACTTAATTTTCTTCTTCTACTGTGGCTGAACTGTGGAGAGCTCCTCTGTCCTGACTGAAGACTGTAGAGATGTCCCTGTTTAATTGCGCTGAGCTATAGATAAAAAGCCAGAGCAGCACGTCCACTGTGAAGAAAAGAATTAGCTCACTGTGAGACCAGGGGCCACTTGAATGGAGACGACTGTTAAGCAGTTCTAGACTTAAATGAATGATTTATTTCTTTTACTTTAATGAGTTTGGTTTCGTATTGGTTGAGTGAGTTTTCCTTGCTCAGAAATGACCACAACTCAGGCCTCGTGCTCGGTGTTGTTTTCTTAGAGGAACACACTGAAAGACTGATAACAAACTCCTCAACAGGACAAACTCTGTGATATTCAGGAGACATAGAAAAAGTAAACACAGTGAAATTACATAATCCCTCATTAAGCTAATTCCTTGTTTGAAACGAGGAGAAGTTCTCCTCATATCACTGATCTGGACTGAACCGGGGACGTGAACCTGTCTTATATAAAACACAGTTAATTAGGATAATGGCTACTGTCCTGTGTTCTCTCCTGTTACAGGCCGCACTACTTTGTTAGGCCGCTGCAGGGAGCAGACAGTCCATTAAATAACCTCCCCTCCCCTCCGTCTCCTCCTACCTGTGTCTGTTCCTCTGCATTTGTCCATGTCTGTGTTACCCTCAAACCTGTAACAACATGTGCTGTTACTGATGTAATCAATTTGTCAAACATGTATTGTAACATGTCTGATCCTGCTGTTCTCTCCTCTGAGCTCAAACTAAATTCTAATGCTTCACTCTCCCGGGTCCCCTCCCTCCTCCTCCTCCTCCTCCTCCTCCTCCTCCTCCTCCTCCTCCTCCTCTCCACTCCTTCCCTCAACCCGTCCGTTTGCAATGTAGCAAGCTGAGCAGCTATTCAGTCACATGAACAATCCTGTAAGTCCCTCTCTTGAGCTCTCTGAGGCACATATTGAAAGCATGAGGACACTGATGACTTCTTTGAGATATGCTAGATGGTGATCGTGCCAGACCCCAGCACAGGTTCTGCTTTTCACCCACTGCCCCCGCCCGGATGCATGTTGACCATTGCACTGTACTGATACAATGAGCTTTATACTGCACTCAGAGTCCTGTGAAACGTACTCATCCTGCAACTGTTTGTGTTTGTGACACGTGGTGAAACTGGTGCTACATACACAATACTTAAAGTTCACTTTATTTGGTTAGTTGGAATTTCAGATATGCTGAATATACAGCACAGTATGTGTATTTATTTATAACTTTTTAATTGTTGCTGTTGATTAGCTAAGCTTTCATTCACTGGACCTACATCTGAATCAGTGTTTGACATTAGGAAATTCCAGAGCTTATGCTTTGTAATACAAGCACATGGGAGGTACAGCTTACAATACTAGTTCCTAAGGCCTAAATACAAAGGCAGTGACTGTGACGGAAGTGAAAGGACGTGACCTGGAGTAAGCTTCCGGTTTTCTCAAATGTTTTGACACCTGCAACCCACCAGTGAAAAACATTTGGCCTTATGGTTGTCGAACTGTGAAAACCATCTTTTCTGAAATATTTATTTTTTACTGTATTATGTTTGAAGATGATGCAAAAATGATTTCGATTTTAGATTCTTTTACAGAATTGAATTCTGTGTATTTTAGGATACCTGCAAATATCCAACTCAAGCTTTACATTATTTCTCTGGGTGGACTAACATATATTTTCTCACTCATATCAGAAACTCTAGGATAAACAAAATACTGAAAGCCTCCATAAAGTGGAGTTCCTACAACCCGTTACTGTCAGTACAGAGCCTAATTTGTATGTCCAATAAAGTTCTCTTGTAGGTTTTTTTAATCTACCTCTGCAGTGATTAGTGGTTCGAAAATGACTTTATGTAAACTTTACAGTCATATCAGTGAGAATAATCTAAATCCTAACATCTCTCCTCATGCTTAAAATATGAAACTTAGCGTTAGCCGACAGGTTGACTCGGTCTCTGTTGCTTCTGTTCCTCCATTGTTTTGACTGACGATTGCAAAGACTGTGCGGCTTTGTTGGGTTTTGCATGATTTTGGTCGACCTTGTTGCATGTTGTCACTGTCAGTGTTGCCACGCTTTTCTTTTGTCTCGGTGTGGTGCGGTTAGCTGAGGGTTATCAGCCGTGGCCAGAGATCGCTGCAGTGTTTTGGTGGATGGCTCTGTATAACTCTTGCACTTCTGCGACCTGTGTTGACATGTGTGGCTGCATATTGTCTCGAGGGTGATGTGTTTCAGTGTGATAATGTAATTGACGGAGAGTTACAAACTGTTGCAATAATGGTGAGATTAGTCCACGTTGACCAAACAGCGGGGCTCTGATTAGTCTGTGACAGATAACTAATGAGACAGAGTCATAAGTTAGCATTTCACTGCCACTGATTTGTTACTATTTTTTGCTTATCAAAGTGCAGTCCTGTACACACATACACATACACAGTCCCGTACTTTGCATACTCACCAAGTGTGCAAAGTGACTGGGAGTCTCAAAGGGCTGTTAAATGGAGCTAAATAATAGCTCTGTTAAAGCTAATGAGCCAGCACCAGTAATGATGCCTTTGTCCACAACATTTTACTCTGCTTTATTCATTCAGAAAGAGAGGGAGAGAGAGAGAGAGAGCAGGGGGAGTAGTTAATGTAAGACACTGATGGACTACAGTGTGCTGTATGTATCTCTCTTCCATGGCCAATAAAACATTCTGCGTTGCGTTGCATGTTTGTGTTGACGTTATAATATTAACTGACTGTATCTTTTGTGTGTGTGTGCGTGTCTTCCCCCGCCCGGTGTGCGAACGCAGAAAGCCCACGAGGTGGAGCAGCAGTCGGGCTCCAGGGGGAACCCGGAGTACGTGGACCGGGTGAAGCTGCTGGAGAAGGAGGTGAGCTACTACAAGGACGAGGCCAACAAGGCTCAGGCGGAGGTGGAGAGGCTCCTGGACATCCTGCGAGAGGTGGAGACTGAAAAGAATGACAAGGACAAGAAGATCGCTGAGTTGGAAAGGTAACTATTTCTGTCTGTCTAGAGAAGTTAGTTAAAGTATTTCAAGACATTTTATCTTCAGTTTAGCCTCTACTGATGTTAATACTCCCTCAGTCTCATCTGTTATCTTAATAGTGACATAGTGACATAGAAACAGAGAATACTTGTACGCTGTTCATTTCAATTAATGTATTTGACAGAGACTTCAGCATCTTACAATGAGTGCATTCAAACTCAATAGGAAGAGAAGCAAAATGTCATAAAAAACTGAAGGGTTGCTTCACCAAAATTACCAAAATCTGTTTTCTCCCAGGCCTCTACTGTTGTCATGCACATAGTTTTGGTTCTATCTGCGAGGGTTTTAAGATATTCTTATTTAAGTGATGTGTGCACCACAAACAAAATTCATCCTATTTGTTAGGTTGTGAGCAGTACATTCACTTTCTTCCTCTGGGGTTTCAACAGTCAAAGTTCAAATGTCTCTCAAATGCCCTGTGCCCTGTGCTTTGTATTTTAAGTGAGCTTCCGCGTGCTTTTGTATCCACGTCCATGTCATTTCTGTGTTTTTTTATGTACAATTGTGACGTCATAATGGTCTGTCAACACACTGCACTGCACTGGATCCAGTCATGGCTTTTGTATAAAATGCTCAGAAATGCCTTGAGATACACCAGGCAGGCTGTTTGTAAAAGTTCTGACACTATGTTAGATGTGAGCACAAAGTGCCCCTCAGTCATCCCCTTAATGGAAGAGATTTCAGTTAATGGACCACATAAATAAAGCTGGTGGCCCCCCCATCAGCTCTTGGCTCACCTCTCAGCGCGATACGTGGTGCAGAGTCTCCACGCTGGAAGCAGCTTTTGGCTTCGGTCCGGCCGATGTCTCTCTGGAGGAGACCGTCATTTTTGGATTTCAAACTGATCAGACGGAGACAAAGATTGGTTGGACTGCATGAGAACCAAACACGAGCATTGTCTACAAATGACAGCCCCCACCCTCTCCTTCCCTGCCACTTACAGAGTCCCAGTCCCACAACTTATTGTTAAAGCCAGTTATATTTTTCCTTCCCAGCCAGTGAGAGGGTCCACTTCGTTTCAGTGTCATGATAATGTGTTAGAGGTGTTTGATTAATTGAGTGTTCTTGTCCTTTTTTTGCCATCTTTACCCACTTTTTTCTGTCCTGTTCCCTCTTTCTATTTTCCGTTTCATGCCCACCTGTCCCTTTTTTTTACCCTCTGTCATTGATCACTTTCCACCATGGTCTTGAACCTCCCTTTTTTTCCCTTTCTCAAATCCTCAACCTCTTCTCCATCTTCCTTGCAACTCTCTCTCTGTTATGCCCTCCTCCCCACCGACACCAGCCCCCCTCCCTCTGCCCCTCACCCCACCTCGCGTCCCGGTGGCAGAGCTCCCCCTGACCCGCTCCCTTCTGTGTCCGCTGCTCCCCAGCAGATAGGGGGCATGGTGTGGGATTTCCTGGGAAAGTGAGTGCTCTGCCCTGGCACTTCAGCTCGGCTGCGTGGTTAAAGTCTCCGACTGCGACTGCTGCAACTGCATCTGGTTTCACCTGTGTGCCTGGGTCTGCCTGCTGTCTGAAGGATTCACAGATCTTTGTATCACAGTGACAAGCTCTGTTTTTATTGTCATAACTGTACCTGTGCACATGATACAAAGATCACTGGATTCATGTTTGCTTTTATTTCTCTAGCATGTGTTTGCAGTTAACTCTATGGGTTTTGGTCAGTCTGTGTGAGCATGTGACTGTGTGTGTGTGTGTGTGTGTGTGTGTGTGTGTGTGTGAGAGAGAGAGAGAGAGGGAGAGAGTTTGTGCCGCATGTTTATTTACTTCAAACTGCATGTGACGACCATCATTAACAGCCATTTTATCTCTGCACTGATGACAGAATGGGGATTTGAGTCAACAAAAAGTCAGTCGTTTGACAACCCACATTACAAATCACAAAAATGCCATACACAGTGTGATTAATTGCACAGATGTGACTCATACTGTATGTGTCTCAATATTGTGTCACTCATGATGTATGCCAAACCTTCACATGCTAAAGGTTTGAAATTTCACCCAGCAACATAAGAGGTCATAGTTTGGAAAATATATGTCTAGGCATATATTCTGTGATAGTCCTTTGGTTCCTGAGCAGTAAGCATTATTCACACTGTTTTTCCTGTTGTACTGTTTCTGTGATGATGCATGGTAGAAATGATCACACCAAGGATTCAGAACCTGGAACCAAATTTCAATTTACACAGGAAGAAAAAAATCACGTCTTCTCCTGTAAATTAAAAGCCTTTTAAAATTTGTACTTGTATAAATATTTAATACTAAGTAAGACTGTAAATACTTGGTGTGATTTTCCCAACTACTCTTCTTGCTTCTTTTGTACGTTGTTTAACAGTGTATGTGCTATACCTCCCTGTGTCCCAAGTATCTTTGCACAATAATACACACACAGACATTTAATTAACACATACACCCTTTGTGTCTTTTTGTGGTGTTTGTGGCTGCTTGTTACAGCTCAATGTATGTGAGAAGTTTTTGTTTTGAGCTGAGGTTCTCCTGCCATGAGCACGCCCCCCGCCTCATTCCAGCCACCCATCTGCCTCATCCTACATCACCCTCCTCATCTGTAACGCTCAGCTACCCCTCACAATCTTCAGATCATCCTCTGTAACATCACCTGATAGCCCCTCTCTTTTCAAGTGGGTCTTCCCGGCGCCCACCTCCTGCCTCCTGCCCCAACCTGCCCCACCATGCCCCACCCCACCCTGCCCTGCCTAGCTTGCTCTACTCAGACACTAAGGAAATGATCAGCCTAGTGGCCTGCATGAATAGAGGTGCTGTGCTCCAGGTCTACACGCTACCAGTGAGTGAGGCTGTAGTAGGTAGGGTCTGACTGAACCCTTTGTCTCTGAAGTGTGTCGGTTCAGTCGGGTTCTTCTGTCTGAACAAATTTCTGCATCCATAACTGATTCTCTCACTAGCCTACCCCTTCTCGCCCCACTTAGTCAAAACCACTGCTGGCTTCCTCCTTGCTCACTTAAACCTGTCCTCCCCCTTCTTTGCCCGGCTGATTTGCCTGTCTGACTGCATGTCTGCCACCCCAGGTCAAGGCAGCAGATGCAATATGGTTCCATGTTTTCAGACAAGCAGCATCCTGCATCTGCTATGTCAGGCCGGGGCAGAGCAGCAGCTGTCAAGCAGGCGCCTTTTGTCAATCAGTGAACACACTGTGAACCTCTGGGTCCTCTGTATTATTTTCTTCTTGTTGTTTCTTTTATGTTCTGGTTCTAATGTCTCTTCTTTTACTTCTTTTTTTCCTGTGTGTGTGCTCGTCTCCTGCTTCTCAATGTCCCCTCCACTTGTCCTGGCTGTCCCTCTCTTCTACCTTTCCTCTCCCCTGGCCTGCAGTCTAGCTCCCAGGTAAGCAATGCCCCTGCCCCATCATGCCCCATCCTTCCTACCCCATGCTAACCTGGTGCCTAAACCTGTGAGTCATCCTCAGCACATCATTTTAACATGAGGCTATCAAATCAATGTGGTGATGCTCATGTCTTGTTGCTGTCCCAGGATCTCATGACTGGTACTACTTTTAAAATAAGTCCTATCCAGAATGCACCTGACATGATTGTCCACTACACTAATTGTAATTGCTTGTGTTTTGTGGCTTTTGTTGTGGTATATGGGTACTATATAACTAGGAATGGGACTCAAACGATGATTGACATGAAAATGTTCTTAAATGTTTTGTGGTTTTACAGACAAGGAGGCAAGACCAGACTAAAAAAAAAAAAGGGTCCAAACATCAAACTGGGACCACAAGGGACAAAAAAGGCTTAGGACAGGACTGTAAGGACAGCTCCATGGATGGTGGCCACCACTTAAAGGGGTGCAGGCTTTGGCTTAATGAGAAATATTCAATACAGACGATGGTAGAAGTTTAGTACTATCAGCTTGTTGTTCATCAGCTGATATTTTACTAACACGCTGGAGAGGACGAGGTATTGACGCCACCAAGGTGCTGCCCTCCTCCACACAGCAGTCTCTGCAGGAGAGGGACAATCGCACTTACCAACATGAGACAAGAGCGAGGAAACAGCTGGAGGAGATCCTGAGATGAAGTTAGTGACTTTTGACGTTAGGCTTGCAAAAGACCAACCACAGTTTCACTTCTCTGTATGTGTTTGTGGCAAGTCCATGGATGGATTTTTTTTTTATTTAAAGGTGAGAGACAGGGCAGTTCTTTATACCAAAGGACTAAAAGTCACATCTGCATTTTTACCCTACTGTTGAGAACAGAACAGAGTGGAATCAATTCAGCATCTAACTCTCTGTACTTGGAAAGTGATAAGGGTATTTCCAAAATGTCAGACTAATCCTTTAAAATCCAGCGTGAGGAAATGAGCTTGAGAAATGTGTCTGACTTGATGTTAGTTTTATGTCCATCCTTTAGAGGAGAACAAAGCAATCAGGGTTTTGGGTTGTGGCATTGATCATCATCTGCCCTTTTGAAGCTGGATCCTGGCCAAAAGCATCTTTTTCTGCACTTAAATGCATTTGACATTGATGCGGTGAATGAATTATGGCTTGACGACAGGTCAAAATGAAATGGCTTAACAACATAGTACTCATTTAATGTCTTCTCTCTATTTGACAAAGCTTAATCTTGTTTTTCTCTTCTTCAGACAACAAGCTCTGCTGGCAGCCATCAGCTTAGAAAGATGCTACATTGCACTGCTGGAACTGTCTGCCTCCAATAAAAAGAAGACCCAGGAGAGCTGGCTTCAAGAGGAGTTGGACAAACTGATGCACCAGCTCAAACAATATGGGTACTTGCAGCACAATGTCAAGGAAATCTCTTCTGCACTGTAACTCATGCCAAGGCAATGTTAATCAGTATGAAAAATATATGCATGAAAGCACCAGCCATTTTTCCATTTCATCTACAGGAGGCTGTATGCACACGCCACTGATATGTTTTATAGTTCAGTTTTGCACTTTTCCCAAATGTAGTGTTTCTATAATTTTGGGTAGTATGAGTCAAAGTTGATGTTTTTCTTAGGGAAGTGGAAGTTGTTCCAGTCAAGTCTAAGACAGGTTACAGGCTTCACATCACCAGCTACAAGGCAATTGTAAACCCTTTTCCAAGTATTAATATGCATTTAACAGTTTTCTTTAATAAAGAGTCTTTTTATATGTGAGGGTAAATCCATTGATAGAATAAGGGAATTAATTTCATATTCAAGGTGTGTTCACCTGGTTTTTGGTCTTGAGAAGCAGAGTCTCACACAGGTCATGTCTGAAATTCCCATTCTTGTGACCTTTTTTTGTGACCAAGTCTAAAGCTTGACTAGTTCTGGGTAATTACAATCTGGTCTCTTTGTGTCACTGCAAATTGCCTTGATACCTTCCTCAAAATTGTCAGTGTCAGTGCTACTATTAAAGCTGACATATAGTGCAGTGATATTTGACCTGATATAAGTCACCATGTAGCTGCCTTTTGTACTTTCATTTAACATGAAATGGAATAAATGTTAACTTTCAGTTAGTAACACAAAAGTAAATCATAAACCATTGCAGGGAAAAGAAAAGTGGTTATAAGTCAATGCTGACCGATTAAAGGAGCAGTTCATTATTTTTATAGCCAGGCTGGCTGTTTCTGTGTTTCTGGTCTTCATGGTGCTGGTTAATGGGTTTGCTAATATTTAGCACACAGACATTAGAGTGGTGTAGATCTTCCCATCTAACTTGGCCAAGAGAGCATATGGAGTGTATTTCCCAAAGTGTCTCAATTTACCTTGTAAAGCCACAGTGACCTTGATAAATAGAGACGCAGTCAACAGCTGCTATAGTCTAAAAACTGAACCTTATGGGAAATATTATTGGATTGTTTTGTATTATACTGTGTTGTTTCTCTGGTTTTTGTCCATTATTAGTATATACTGTCTGTCTAACAGCTGCAGAGATCATCATGCTCTAATCCACTTCATTTCTTCCCACAGACACAAAGCTGAATGAAGCTGATAGCCGACAACTATGAAGATGAGCACATCATCCACACGGTCCTCACCACCCGCAGCCTCAGCCCCCCACGCCTCAAATGCCTCAACCCCCAGCCCCAGTACCCCCACCCTCCCCACGCCCAGTGACTCATACCCACATCGCCTCTGCATCCCAACACATCCCCAGCATCCTCAGCATCCACAGCATCCGTGAGTACCCACAGCACCCACAGGGGCCCCCCACAGCACCCGTGACCAGCCCCCAGCAGCCGCCGCAGAAACCACAGTACCCCTAAATCTTTCTCACCCACAGCACCCCCCGCAACACCCGCACCCCCAACACCGCCCAACCCCAACACCCGACCCAGCAACACCCGCAACCCCAACACCCTACCCTGCAACACCCCAGCACCCACCACAGCACCTGCACGGACACCCTCCCGCAGCACTCCTACCCTCAGCACCTGCATGGTCCTCCCCAACAAGGGTCAGACCCCAGCATCCTCGCACTCCGCAGCATCCCCAGCATCCGTAGCACCTACAGCACCTACAGCACCCAGCACCCACACCACGCCAGCATCCACGCCACCGTCACTTCCATCGCGGAGGCCGGCCCGAGGGACCCCACATGCTGGGCCGCCTCCCTAGACTGTGTTAGAAGTAACACGTAAATTGAACGGGGCATACTGAT
>BRZM01002649.1:34553-45409 GCA_033238685.1 Lates japonicus | reverse complement strand
TGGCCGTGGTGCTTCATGTACTGCAGGCCGGTGCGGCGCTGGCTGGCCGAGGTGACCGTGTGACTCCCCCCGCAGCTCCGCGACACCGCCAGGTGACTGTAGTCCGTCAGCTCGGCGATGCGTTCACTTACGCGGGGACACAGAAAAACATCAAGACACGGGGACAAAGAAAAAGCGAGTCTGCAGCTTTTCTTTTTTCAATCTGGAGATGTTGATGTAAAGTTTATTTCTGTTTAATACTTGTGTCGCTTTAGATGTAACTTCTCCATTATCATTACAGTATCATCGTCTTAAACCTAAACATCTAAACAGTAAACGCTCCTAAATCAAAGGATAGATTCACATTTATTCATGGTCCAAAGTGTTTCAGTAAAACATTCCCTCCGTGATACTGTCTCCATCAAAGAGGGAATTTAATCTTGAGGAGACTCAGCTCATCTGTCTGATGGAGAACGTATAGAGAGGAGTCATGACAACAGCCTGACAACCGGAGAAAATGTGAATCTATCCTTTAACCTGTCCTCCTGTCCTGTCCCTGACTCACTGCTGGACTCCCTGCTGGTTCTGGTTCTGGTTCGGGCTGTCGGTCGTGGTGTCCTGGCTGCAGCGTTTCAGGTGTCTCTGCGCGCTCTCTATCTGCCTGCACATCACAGCGTGGCTCCTCTGAAGCTGCTCCCTTCTCCTGCCAGACTTAGCTACATCAAAGTTGTAGCGGTTGGTCCCTGGTTTCAGGCTGAGACGGTGAGAGCGGCTTACAGAGCGGCAGAGACTGGTGTCTGAAGACTGAGACTACGTCCAATATCTCTAGACTGAAGGTGCACGCAGAGCACAACTGATGTTTGTGGTGTGTCTGCTTAAAGTTTTAACATGAGTTCTGTACAAAACAGACTCTGGTGCCACCTGCTGGCGACCAGAGGACACAGCAGACAGAGTGAGGTCTCACCTCCTGTAGTGCTGTCGAAACTGCTCCAGAGCGTAAACGGTGAACGGCCTGATGGACTTGTGTGAGGGGAATCCAGGAGTGGAGGGCAGCGTCACCAGTTGTCTTTTATTCCCCCAGAACAAACAAGAGCAGAGGAGTTCAGAGAGCAGCTCAGTCAGGATTTAGGCTGTGAAGTGGTTTGGTTTTTGACTCAGGAAATAAAAGTTCCCCGTCCTCAAGAAAATATATTTTACTCTGGATATATACAAGTGTGGAAATCTAAAACATAACTCCTAATAATCAGTCAGTGTTGGTCGTGTTGACTCACGGTCCAGGGGTGTGTTTGACAACAGGTCGGTCACAGGAGAGGCAGTGAAATCTGTCCACGAGCTGCCTGGAATAAAAACACAAAGAAACATCAACGTGTAGTTCTTGATTCTCACAGCATGAAACACTCAGGAGACGTATGAGATGAATACAGAGAGTGAAGATGAAGTCAAATCAGCAAGAGTTCAGGACGCTCAGAGATGACACAGTGACTCAGTTTTAACAGACCACAGAGATGATTTTAATATTTACGTTTATTCATTTGGTGGATACTTTCATTCAGCTATAACTGAAGCAGGCCACTGTTTCTCCCCTCCATCTATTCCCTCCAGTTTATCCAGGTCAGGTCAACGTCTCTCTCCCCTGCACCATTTTCCAGCTCCTCCTGGAGGATCTCGAGGCGTTCCCAGGCCACATAGGATGTATGATCCCTCCAGCGAGCTCTGGGTCTGCCCTGAGGTCTCCTCCCAGTTGGAGAGGAAGGTGCCCAGGAGGATCTTAATCAGACGCCTGAACCTCCTCAACTGGCTCCTTTGAACATGAAGGAGCAGCAGCTCCACTCTGAGCTCCTCGCCCTGTCTGTAAGGCTGAGTCCAGAGGAAACTCACCCACGTTCTCTTTACTACCCAAAGCTCTGACCATCAGCTACACCTCCATAAAATAAAATGAATCTGATGGCTCTGAATGACCTGTATTGACCTCTGTGTTCACATGTTCACTCCACAGACTTGATGAGTGCAGTCTGAACTCACTCACTTTCTGATACCGGCAGCGTCCTCGTGCTCTGGAGCTCCCTGAGCCTGCAGCTTCTGGTGGATGTTCTTCCAGCGATCCTCCAGCTGCTTCTTCACAGAGTCTAACTCGATCCTGTTCAGCTGTGAGGAGGTCAGAGGTCAAACACTGTGGCTTCAGACACTCAAACCCTGGCATCGATCACAGCTCATCTCTCTCTGTACCTTACACTCCATCTCAGTGGAGAGCTTGTCGACCACTTTGTGCCAGTCCTGCTCCTGACCCGTCACTTTGTTCAGCAGCTCGTGGAACATGGAGTTGAGCTGCTCTGTGGCAGAGTCAAACTGCAGACGGCTCACTTTGCTGTCCAGAGCAGATTTATCTGCTTTCTACAGGGGTGGAGACACAACGAGCAAAATGTAAACACACAAGATGATGAAGGTTTTACAGCTGCTTCTGATAAATTCATGGTGGAAATATTTGCTCATTGGCTTTTTGTTTTATCTCAGGATATATTTATACTGCAAACACAAAGAATAATGCAGTTATACACAAGCTAAGAAAGGTTTGAACCAAGTAATAAACAAGTATATAATTAAGCAGGTGTTCTGTCTCAATGACTGGGGAAGTAAACAGGAGCAGTAAGTGATTAAAGCAGTCTATAGTAAAGATAAATGAGTTTCTGTAGAGAAGATGAACCTGGAGCAGTAACTACAGTATCGACTTACGATTTCACTCTCAACCATCTGTTTGTCGGCTTTCTTCTCCTCCAGCTCCTCCGTCGTCTTGTACAGCTCCTGGATTCAACAGTAACATTAAACCATTTTAAAATCAACAGACAGAACTTCATCTTTCCTCTTGTGTTTATTTCTTGCAAATTTCAATTCTTTATGACTCAGATGAGCAGACATGACTTTGTTTTAAATCCTAAAATCCCTGTTTTTGTCAATGGAGTCTGGTAGTGATTTATAGTGATGTTTCTGGTTAAACTAAATGGATCCGACTCTTTAATAAAAAGCTCTGTCTCTGTAAGAATCCTGTCATCATGTTGTCAGACACTTTTTGTCCCTATTAATCATTTACACAAAAAATAAGGAATTTAAAAAGTTACTACATCATGTGGCTGTTGATTGTTTCCATAAATGGAACAATATATATTTAAAAACAGAAGCAGAGAAAAAGCAACATGAAAGGTGCTGAGTTGTTTATCCACCTCTATGTGGCTCTGTTTCTGCCTGTTGTCCTCGTGCAGACACCTGGTTGTTTCATGCAGTTTTTCACACTCGGCCTGAAGCTGCAGAATCGCCTTCTGCACGTCGTTCACCAGCTCCACGTTCTGAGAAACACACACACACACACACACACACACAGAGAAAGCAAAAAATAACTGTTCCACTTCTCAGATTTGAAGTTTAGCCTCTTCCAGATGTTTCGAGGTTACACTCTGTCTGACTAACTGCCTCCTGTACTGACTTGGCTCGCCTCTCTGCCCCTCAGCGTCCCTGCTCTGCCTCCTGTCTGCTGCTGGATCAGGTTGTTCACCGTGTCCTGCAGCTGCTCGTAGTGCTGGAACAGACGGCTGAGCTTCCTGCCGACGTTCACGGCGCTGGTGGTGAGAGCTGCTCTGTCTCTGCTCTGACTGAGGCCCTGGCTGTCGCTCTCTTCCTGCCCGGCCTCGTCCTGGAGGCTGCTGGACAGCTGAGAGGTCAGGGACAGCATCATGTCCTCCAGCACGCCTCGCAGGTCATCCAGCTGAGGTCGGGAGCACAGAGCTCAGATTAGCCTGGAGTACTGACACTGGACTCTTATTAAAGATGGGAAACACTTTGATCTGTTCTGTCCTTACCTGACGTCCTCTCTGAACATCACAAATAAATCCTATATACGATCTCTACGTTTACCTCTACTCTGAAAGAATCTTTATTTTTAGACGAGAAAGACCTCATAACTTTTCTGTAACTTGACTGTCCCTCAGTAACACGTCTTCCTGTCTGACCTGGTCTTGGAGGTTTCGGTCTGTCGTCCTCTTCTCAGATGAAGCCTGTTTCGCCCTCAGCTGCTTCATGCCCTCCTCCAGTTTCTGCACAGACCTCCTGAACACGACGAGTGAAAACACACACCAACGTCTGAGCTGACCTCAACACTCACAGAGGACTTCACTGAGGCCCGACAGGAAACACAAAAACTCTGTCGTATGAAGCCTGCCAATGTTTTCAGATGTGAAAGGGAAACTGGTGACTGATCTCTGTCCCTGTGTCTTTACCTGAGGAAGGATATCTGCTGTCTGAGCTCATGAATGACTTTGCTGTCTGAGTCCAGGCTCTCTGAAGCTGCCTCTGACGTGGTCTCTCTTTCTTGGTTCATTAGGTTCAGAAACATGTCCTCCAAACTGTCCAGCTTAGGACAGACACATTACATCATCAGAACCAGAACCAGAACCAGAACCAGGACAGTTTGTGACACTGAGGAGTTTGTCTCAGAGTTTTCTGCTGCCTCTGTTGTGATTCTCTCACCCACCTTTTCCCGGTCACTCATCAGGCCGTCGATCAAAGCCCTGTGCTGGTGCAGCTGATCCATCAGGTTGTTCGACACATCTTCAGAACCTGAATGTGAAACATAACATCAAACCCTCAGAGAAAGTCAGGGAGGGATTTACTGACTAAACAAGATTAAATCACTCAAGGTTTAATCTGTAAAAATCTGCAGTTTAATAGTTTCTATAAGAACAAACACGATGAAGTGCAGAGAGCAGAATCAGGAGATAGTTACCTTTGTCAGTGACGACCTCTCTGAGCTGATCCAGCTGAGTTTGGTCCACCTTTCCTTCCTCCAGTGCAGCCACACGAGCCTCCAGCTTGCTGAACTTCTCCTTCAGTTTGCCGATGTTCCTCAGAGCTTCCACCGTCTCGGAGTAGCGCTCTGAGCCGCTGGCCTTTCGGGACAGGGCTGTACCAGCAGCCACAGGGCCGGTTTCAGGATGAGTCTGGACTGAGGAGGTCTCTGTGGCCTCCTGGAGAGTCAGTATCTCTGGTGAACCTGGAGCTGTGGTCCTGACGGTGTCCTGGACAGGGTGGGTATCGGAGGTAAAGTTGCATTTGACAGGTGAGAGTGTGGGTTTGACCAAATCCATGACTCCTGAACTCACAAGCTCCTGGACAAAAAAAGAGAAGAGAGACTGAATCCAGAGGTTTCTGTTCATTTAATAGATGATGGAGTGACTGTTTATCAGATCTGATCTTACCTGCAGCAATATACAAGGTTTCTGCAGTGTTCAACAAATCAAGTTTAAAAGTCTTTAATACAACATCAAATATAATTTAATGCTATTTCACAGTCCTACCAATCAAAGAGTGATGCAAACAATAAGAATGACAGTCCATCCATCACTTAGAACTGCAGCCCAATACTCAATGTACAAAACACGGAGTGAAGATTAAAACTACAGCCAGACAGGAGCAGGACTGAGGTCTGAACATTTAGCAGTGATTCCTGTCATTCCCTCTTCATTTGAATCCTACAACCAGCAGCGTTTGGATCTCACCCTCTGAATGTTTTCTCTCTCGCTGAGCAGAGTCGACTGCATGACGTCCCAGGTCACGCACTGACTCAACTCCTCGGGGTCTGGATACTTCTGAACTGTGTCCCTCAGAGACCTCTGCCACAGCGAGAACAGACGAGGTGACAGGAGAACAAATAAGTGCAGTATGAACCGCACAGAGCTGACACACCGTGGGTTATCTCGAACTCTTCCTCCCACGTACTCACCAGAGTTTCCTCCATGGCGTCCACACGGTGGCAGCACGTCTCCTGTGCAGCGACTGTCTCTGCTGAGCGCAACCATCTGAACAGGGGAGAGAGGAAATACCACACAGCATGAACGACACGTCCCTGGAGATCTGAGGAACACGTCCACCTCACTTTGGACTCCTGAGTTTTCCGAGGGTTTGTGGGTTTTTCAGGTAAATTTTGTCGATTCTTAACGACGGTGAGGTGATTAATGTGGCAGTAAACTCAGTCTCACCTTCTGTTGGTGGTGGAGCTCCTTAACCTCCTCCTTCAGATCGTCTCTCTGGTTGTGGAGCTCGTGAATGAGCCTCATGGCCTGTTACGACAGACAGACACTGACAGATCAACCTTTGGCAGCTTAAATTAGTTTTTGACTCCAAATTTTTTAACATAAAAAAGGTTTTCATTGCACAGGTTACACTTCGTCAGTGATGTGAGAAAAAATCACAAACTTAAAAATAACACCATCTCCTGACTGCGGTGAAGAGACGAAATTCAGCAGAAGCTGATACGAGAGATGAAGAACAATCGACACGTCAGAGAAGAGACAGATCTAGCTGTTACACTGTTTTCATGTAATGGAGTTTCAGGCGATAATCTGCTCTGTAGGTTATTTAAACTTCCTGTGGGGGTGTCAAGGCCTGTTGGCAGAGTCAACGATTACACCTCATTTGTTCTGTGTAAATTAGGAACATATTACGAGTGTGTGTGTGTGAGAGAGAGAGAGAAACAAAGGAAATTCCTGAGCTGCATGTTGTGTTTTGCTTGTGTCAAATGAGCCCTGGACATGAGAAATGATGCATGGCATTACAGCTCACAGTGAATGACTATAGCTGGTTATGGTGCAGTCACACACACACACACACACACACACACACACACACACACACACACACACACACACGGCCTGTTGTTTGCCTGAAAAGACCGGGACTCGTATTTCATTTTAAACGTAACTTCACACTCATGTTGTGTGAATTACATAAAGTCTATAAAACAAGCTGCATCTCTGAACTTTAGGACCAAATGGCTTCATCCCAGAGGAAAGAACTGACTGATTAAAAACTCTATAATCACTGATCGATCACAGGTTTCTGTGGTTTCATCAGAGTTAAGGCGATGGAAC
The DNA here is from genome assembly GCA_033238685.1 of Lates japonicus. Lineage (NCBI taxonomy): Eukaryota > Metazoa > Chordata > Actinopteri > Centropomidae > Lates > Lates japonicus. The sequence goes on along the minus strand of BRZM01002649.1, from coordinate 38,516 downwards.
AACAGCATCCTATACACATCACATCAGTTGGTTAATGGACGAAAACTAATGAATTAATATAGTAAGTCCAATATACAAAAAGCAGGCCTTTTAAGTAGGGAGAATACTTAGATATAATGATTTTACTCCAGTTATCGAAGGGTTGCAGATTATTTCCCTATGAAACTGATCATTTCACCTGACAATCAGTATAAAATTATAAATTAGGCTAGGTTGAGATAAACTCCAAGAAAACTGAAACCATTCAAATGATCTTTGTTGAACAGTTAAGCTCCTGAATCTGACACTACGTCTAATCACTCACTTTGACTGAATGTCACCTCGGTTTTCTGCGGACGCCCCAGACGTGTGGGCTGGGTGAGGCGGGGTGGACATTGAACTCAAGAAGTGGTGGTGGGTGGTGAGGAGGCACAACTGTTGGCAAAGATTCATTTGACGGTTTCGATTCAATTCAACTCTGGCAGTGCCAATTTTGCCATTCTGTTGATAAAGGTAATGTTTGATCGGTCTCTGCAGAAATAATCTGCAGCTCGGCCGACAACTGGTAATCGTGTGCTGTTCAGTATTCGCACAAGCAAAAAAGGTACTGTGTGCCGGACTGCGTGTGGTCGTGGTTTTCGTCCGTGGCAACTGACAGCGATGACGAGCAGATGCTACGTTCCACGTCTGGCACAGGGAAACCGTGATCGTCGACGATTATAAGTTTTTAATCAGTCGATTCTTTCTCTGAGATAACTCATTAATCTAAAGATTCGAGATACAACATTTATGAACCTTTGTGTAATTCTGCGCAGCAGTGATTACGTTTTAATGATACCACGATATTTCGGGCCAAACCTTCGGGCCGTATTATTGACAATGGCTGTTCGGCTGTTTGTGTCGTCTGTTCGTGTGCGTGTCGGCTCCGGCTGATCGTGCACTGGTGGTGAGGTGTCGTGCATCATTCATCGGGCGTTGTTTGATTAAGCTACGCTGCATGCAACTCGGGAATTTCTTTGTTTTCTCTCTCTCTCGCCTCATGTTCTGGTTATGATTAATGATGAACCGACTGCTGTGTGTGACACCCGCAGAAGTTCAAATAACCTGGTTGCAAGCGGTGTCGGCCTGAGGCTCCACACGGGCACGGTCGTCTGTCTCTTCTGACGTCGTGTTCATCACCTTTGTCTGGCTTCTGTTGAGTCCCCATCTTTCTCTTCTGCAATCGCGTGACCCTGCATCGGTCTCTGAACTGGCTGCTGCTCTGTGCGTGGCTGCACGCTGTTAGGCGGGTCAAGCTGGTGGCTGTGGTGATCGGTCGCAACTCGTCGAGCCATGAACGTTCACGGCTCACAGCAGACGATGCGAAGGAGGAGGTGAGGCTCACCGCCAGGCGGACGGACCTGCCATTGTCACCGCCTCGTTGAAATCGTTGAAACCTGAAAAACACAGGCCCTCTGAGCTCGGGGGTCCCGAAGTGAGGTGGTTTGGGCTCATTCCTCAGGCTCCGAGACATGAACTAAATAATGTGCCTCTCTGTTCAATGGTTGATACTCAGGCAGACAGTGAGGCACCACCGTCGGTTGCTCATGGAGAAACTCTGGTACGAGGAGGGCCACGGTCAGTGGTCCTACTGCACTGTGTCTGTCACCTCCTCTGGTGATCTCGCTGGCGGGGGTGCTCTGAGGTTTGCAATTCAGTATCGGGCGAGGCGAGAGTCGGTGCGTGAGCCTGAGACACGCTCTGCTCGGCAACTCGAAGGTGAATCGCTGCTGGTTGTGAAGACTGAGTAATCACTGGCAAATGTTCGAACCTCGTCTCAACTTCAATTTTAATCTTGCTCGTGTTTCCATTGACAGACTGCGGTTAAGTGATGGATGGACTGTCGTTCTTGTTGCGTCGCTCTTTGAGACGTGAAATGGCGACCGTGCTGTTTGATGTTGTGGGCAGAGCGCGATTTGACACTGCCGAAACTGCTGACAACATTGTGCGAACCAGATCGAGATCGCGATAAACGATTAACCATCATCATTGAATGAACGAAACCTGTGCTGTCCGGGAGCTTGTGGGACTAGGAATAGTGGTTTGATCGAGCCCACGCTTTCTCGCCGCAATCATCGGCACCTCGTGCCCGCCTGATCGCGATCGGGACTCCGGGTTCTTGAGATGCTGGGCTGTCGGGGCCACCCAGGACCTCACTCGGTGCCAGACCATCGCAACCGCAATGACTGCTGTTGACCTGTTGAAGACCGGCGGCTGCAGGCGCACGCCACTCCCGATGAGCTTTCGGTTCCCTCGTGGCTGAGGAGGAGTTCGGCGAAACTGGAGGGGCTCTGCCGCGGAGAAAGGTGGACAAGCTCGCTGGTCGGCGGAGATAGTGCTGTTCAAAAACCGGTATCGCGATTGCCTCCGCAATCGTGTTTCTAACATGAAACAGTGAACGGTTTTTACAGATTGAACGCGGTGTTAATCTTTGTTTGGTCGTCAAATCTCCTGACGTTATGTTCACATTCGGAGACTGCGGTGAACGGCCTGATGGTCGGCTGCGCCAGCTGGGGCGGGCGACTGTTGACGGGCGTGGTTGGTCACGGTGAGCGGCGAAAACTGCGGACAAACTCACTCGGTGGCGGTTCAGTTCAGTTCTGATTCTGTTGACCTGGCTGAGCGGTTTGGACATGTTCTGGAACCTGAACCGGAAGACACGGTGGCGCTCGAAGCGGACTCCGGCAGCTGAAAATGAATGACTCGAGCGAATAATCCTTTCTCGGAAACAGGCACGGGTTTCACTGCATCTGGCGCGATGACGAGCTTCTGCGACGGAAGTTTTATTTTCTGTCGACCTCGATCTCTGTGGTCGCTCGGGCACGGTGATGTTCATGGGTATGGCCGATCGTAACGGAGAAACGTGTTGAAAAACTTCATCTGAAGAACGTTAATGTCGAACTGAGAAGACGTTGCTAGTTCGATCGAGATACAGAAAAGTATGGTCTATGGGCTCTGAAATATTCTTTCGGAAATAAGAGATGAAACGGCGAGATCTTATGTAGAGACATTTGACCGTGTTCGAAGGGCGTCAGGCAGGGCAGAACGGTCAATGTTCCATAACGTAAGGTCGGTGTCGGCTGCTCGGTAATCTGACTCTGCTCCCGGGCCTCGGCTGGACGAACCTGCGGGCGTGCTGAGACAGCAGATGCTGGTCACGACCTCGGCTTATCGGCAGCGGAGACGAGGCCGGGCGGAAAGGAACGGGTGACAGCTGGCGCCGTGGTCGTCAACGGCTCAACCGTCGCATTCCAGCTGCGCTGCGGGACGCGATGAGCCTGATCCCGGCGGCAGGCTGGCTGGGTGCGGAAGGCGAGCAAATCGTACGGGGAGGCACTGGAGATATCAACATCTGGAAGCTAACGATGCAGTGAGCCGAGACTATGTGATGTGTTTCTTCAATGATAATGTATTCTCGGGCTTGAGCGACTGACGTGCCCGAGAAGACCGGCTGGCCGGTGTGTGTGCGGGCGCGGGCGGGGGCTCGGGCGCAGGGCGGTCATAAACACTGCACAGGCATGTTGTTCCCGTTGTGGAGCAATCGTGACCACGTGATAACAGCACGGAAATTCCTTGTTTTGATGAAATGACCAATGAGGTTGAGACAACGACAGGATAACTGCGAAGATGAGCTTTGTGAGTCCGGATCTGGATGACTTGAAACGTCGCTATAAAACTGCCGGACTCCATTGACAAACGAGGATTTAAGTTTAAAACTGAGATCTGTCTGCTCATCTGGTCTCAAAGACGGGGCCCCTGCGAGTACCTTTGAAGATTGAGAAATTCTGACGTTGATTACCGAAACGTTGTCGTTACTGGGCGGTCGGGCGTCTGGCTGAATGGTTGGTGATCGTAGTCAGCCGCCAGTTACTGCTCGGAGCCCTCTTCTACAGCTCGACCCGCTCTTTGCCTTGAACGCTGTCTGCTCAATATGCCGTAACTTCC